>JAOVYW010008717.1:0-41147 GCA_025775045.1 Hiodon tergisus
ACAGATTAGTGAGTGCTTTGTTATCCGAGATGACACTTCCCGTTCTGTATTGGTGCTGTCTCCACATTCCCACTCGCCTGCTATCATCAGTGCCTTTAAAGCCTGTCCCCCCTCTCTAAGTTGCTGTAAATAAAGGGATATGCCAAATAAATACACACAATAAGTACATAACAAACCAGTAAAGTAATACCTCTTAGAATGATGTTTTGTGGTTTTCTGTCATTTTGGTATTAGGATGAAAAAGTTCAGAAGCCAGTGGATGTGCAGTAGGCGTTACATAGTTGCATATATTTTCTAGTTTTCGGTTTGAGCAACAGTTAGTAGCCTGATTGTATAGCACTGGTGAGGGGCTCTGTATTTCTATCTGACGGAAGGAGATCAGTTTATTCTATTTTGTCACGTAATCACCCAATGTTAGGGAAATGGAACAGGGAACCACATTAATAATCAATTAATTTAAAACATCTGCTTTGTAATATCTTCACAATTACTTTGAAGTTTTCAGCTTCATAAATACTGCAATGGATTTGATACTTACTAACAATATTTTAAAAATATAAAAAATGTCAAATAAAAAATGTAAATAAATGTTATTGTAATTATCATGTTTTTAAATATTGTTATTCATATTTTTTATTCTTATATATATATATATATATATATTTTTTTTTTTTTTTTTATTTTTATTTTTTTATTTTTTTTTTTATTATTATTTTTTTTTTCTTTCTTACATGTGATGCAAATTTTTATTACATTTAGAAATCAAACATCCGTATTTTTCGGACCCAGACACTCTGACCTGATTGTAGTGCACTACAGGTAGATTTGTTTTAGCAACCCAGGGGACTGATGACCTTTATCACAGACACTCACCTCGACTTCATCCCAAATGCCCTCCCACAGCGGTTTATTCAGGGCTCACGTGATTCCTTCAAGCCATTTTATTTTAAAACAGCTCTATGTATGTGTTCCAGTTCCTCTCAGAATGTCATAAAAAAAATCTAGAGCATTTTAACTTCAAACTATAAAACAAAATTAAGTCAATTAAAATCAATTAAAATCTATAAAAGGCTGACAAACTCGGAGATGTTCGAATGACAATTTTCTGTTCTATATTAACATTAAGCTATTTTTGCATTGTTCTAGGCTACTGTATTAAAGGACATGAACACTGAAAATGTTTAATTCATGAAACACACGTTTTCAAAAACGTACAGGGTTTCAATTTTTTTATTGTGTGTGCAAGCAACCTGCTTCAACCCCCCCCCCGGCCCTAGGGATTTTACCCTCCCTAGCCTGGAATTGAACTCGGGTTGTCACAGCTTCCCAACAGACCAGGGAAATGAGTAGCTTGTTGAGCTAAAGACTTAAATCTTTAGCTATAGAAACTAATCATATTTTGTATCAAAAGTGTTGCAGAGTTGCATTTCCTCTTTGTATAGGAACTCAGCTGTCGCCAAACCATACACTCGCCCTCTGACTACACATTCTCAGTGAGACATTCTAGAAAGAAATTGGTTTGAAGAAAGTAAACAAAAGTCTTCTCGACTATAGCGCTTTATAGATTAAATCCCTACATAGGTGAAAGTGTCCCATTCAAACTGGCCTTGGCAGGAAACCTGCAGTGTTAGTTTTGTTAGTGTTTGAGTTAGTGGTGTGTCAGCATTTTCTCTATTTCTCGTGATCCAGCCAGGCCAGTTTTAATAGCTCCCCTGATGGTACATTGCAGTGGAACATGCACTACGGATCTACAGTGTGTGACTGTTAGTTTTCCCTCTTGTTTCTTCCCTGGCGAAAGTTAGCCTTTTTCTTTCCAGTGTGTTTGGCAGACATCAGTTAAAGGCCTCTAAGGTTTTGCTTGAATAGCAGAATAGTCTGTGTAAGAGACAGATTTACTTAGAGAGCTCTGAAAAACAGCTGGAAACCTGGACTCTATTGTCTCTTTTCAATCAATAACGTTTGCTAGACTTTGTAAGATCCATCTTCCATCTGTAATTTAACATTACAGTAGTCTGCTGCTGGGAAGTGATAGCTGCATAATTTTCTGATAGAATGAAATATCCCCAACTGTTGAACCTTGAACAAAGGTTGATTTTGTTTTTGTAGGGGGCTGGGCAGGTTATAGTAACACTATACATTCTGAGGGAGAAACCATCCCTGACAGACAAGGATCTTTAGTTGTGTTTCTGGAGAGCCTTGATGAAGAGGCGCCCTGTGGTTCATTGCAGGAGCCTGAAAAAAAATCATGTATCATGTATAAATAGGCCAGGATTTTCCTCCACCAGCTAGGCACATGAAACCTCCGCCAGACTCTCATTAAGTGATGTGATTTAGCCAATGGGAAATAGAGGTGCGAAGGGCCTGCTTGTGGGTGGTGTGTGCTAGGCAGGGCTGTAACGGCTTGCAGCGCCAATCTGTGACTATCCCGGCAAGTGACGATGACAAATGACATCCAAGGGAAATTACACCGAGCGCCATGAGTGCATTGTAAACCTCTGTTGAGCAGCTAGCTTGGCTCAGGGCAGTGAAAAGCAGATCCTTCACGTTGGCAGCTATACTCTACTGATCTCTGCTACATTTAGCTTTCACGATTAAGGACCTTAGTGGTTAATTCATAATCATAAAACTCTTTACACTGGTCCATTAATGCTGGTAACTTTGTGTCAGGTTTGCAGAAATTATGAGAAAATTAAATTAAAGATTTACAAGATTCCTGATCATAAACCGTTTACTCAAGTTTGCTATGGCCAGCATTCGTTTAATGTTTGCAATAGACATGATTTAGTAAAGACACATTTGAATTAGCTGAAGATTTGACATTTGCAGATTCAGCCTCTTGATATCCCCACCAGCAAAGTATGGAGTATCCTTCAGAAAAACCAAAAGTCTGCTTAGAAATTTGCCCTGCATATGTTAAAATGGGTCAAAGATAAGATAAAACAAAATTTATTTGAATACTAACTGTCCTGTTGAGAAAAAACTGATTATTGTTCTGGTTTGTTTTCTGAACCATAGCTAACAAGCAAAGATTGGGAACTGCCATGATCAAAATGGGAGACAGTCTTGCATAGGAACCTGACGAAGATTTTGGCAGCAACGGTTCATTAGATTTAATGAGCTTAATTTAAACCCTGCACCAGTAATTCCCTTAGTAACTGGAGAAACAAACCATTTTGCCCCCTGCTTTTCCTTCCCAGGTGAATTCTGACAATGTTTGAGTGCATTAATAAGACATTAAGTATATTTAATGGCACAATAATTTACTCATTCACTTTTCACTTTCATTCCAATAACAGGTGTGGAATTCTAGCCACTATTGTGACTCTAGCAGCGTCTATTTCGTGAACAATCTTCAAATCAAAGGCTATATTTTTAATAGGCTGGCACACAATGGCTGAAAATTATTTAATGATGCATTTTAAGCAGGCAAAGTAAAAAGTCTTCATGAAAAGTGTGTTATTATATGGATTACTTTTGAATGTGGTAATGAAAGTTTATGGGTTATATGTAGAGGGTCATGTAGAGGGTCATTTGTTTGCGATGGGATAAAGACATGTCCGAAGCCAAGGAGGAGGCGGATTCAGAAAAAGTAATTTCCTCACCTCCTCGACAAAAGGACAAACCTACACTACACTACTACACTACCTACACTGCAAAACCTACATTATGCCACAATGGGAAACAGTGGGTTCTCCATAGCACTGCAGGTGGAACAGGTAGCTTAGGTGGTTTACCTGTAGGGTTAGGCTCAGGTTAGGCTTAGGTGTTTGACCTGTAGGGTTATGCGTATAATGGTTGGATTCAATAAAATGCTGACAGTCAGATACTGTTGAAGGGCTATCATGAAAGTATATCTAAAATGATCAAAACACAGACTTTTGGCCCCTACCGGTCATTACTCCTCTACAGGACAGTTTCCGGGAATTAAACACGCTAAAGCAATATTTCTCTGATGAGGTGAAATATTAGGGTTAGGGCTCACTAGAATACTATAATTCTAATGCTAATATTATTAATAATAATAGTTATATTTAAAAAAAGGTTATAAATGTTAAGTAAAATTTTCACAGAAAGTGTGTTTTGCTCAGTATATTGAGCTGGGCAAGTCTCAGCCTCTTCTTGAATGTGTGGGTTGAGAGGTGGAACGAGAACAGAGATGTCAGGGGTTGTCAGTCTCTCACTCTTGTCTTTCACCCCCTGGTTCATTGGCAAGGCCTAGCCTGGTACTCCTCTTGAGCTGGTTGTTATGGTGATTTTGCACTCATCACCATGGGAACAGGAGAAGAACAAGGCACGCTTGAGATTGAAGGAGTGTTCAGGCAGCCTGTTCTCCCATCCAGCATCAGAGCAGCATCCCTCCAAGTTTCACTACTGTCCCAACATGTGCAGGTCCAGGTTTCCTTGCAGACAGCTGTGCTGTGTAACCATTCATCTGTTGATACTGAAAAACATTGTGTTTGGTGAATGTATGAGGCCCCATGTAGCACGCCTGGGCGTGGGCAGAGACAGGACATGAGGGTTAGTGACACCTGTTATTTGGCATTAATACACTCAATTATAATTTGACAATTACAAAATGTGTCTGTGATTAACTAATTATTTAGTTACGTAACTAGCCGTTTTTTAAAAACTATTTCCAAAGGCATTTGTTGTTTTTGACTTGTTTAACCTGCATTTATAACACTACAAAACAATTCAACCTTGAGTTGACATAATGAGTGTGATTTACTGTGAAATACATGAGGTCTGCATAAGATCCATTTTTAAATCAGTTTATCTTGCTGGTTCAGGTACCTACCTAATCATTTACAGCTGGTTGTATGGCTAATTATAAATCAAATCAATCAAAATCTATAGCCTAGATAATTATTGCTTGTTAGCAAACATACAAACAAAATTACATAATTAATACTTATTACATACTAAAATGTTTTACTTACTTTTTAAATGAGATTATCGGTGTGTCAATAAAAATCAGCTGCTGGGACAACAATACTGCGTCTCTTGTGACTCCTGAAATTTTTCCCTTTTCGTGGGCACATGACAGCTTCAAAAGTTGCATTTAAACATGTGTTGTCTTTATGTTGATTATCGTAGGATGTTTAGATATAGTATATGATTCTACCTTAAGTACTGTTTGGTTGTGTATGGCCAGGTTAGGAATGTTACCAAAAAACTATTTATTTTCAAATGGAAATCCAAACACATTTATAATTTCCCTCTCAATTTCATCCCAAAATTGTTTTATTCTAAGAAAGGTCCACATAAGATGGACATAGGTTCTAGTTTCAGAGTCACTTTTGAGCCACATCCATTTGGGCTAACGGGTTGGAATGTGCCCTGTGAAGAGTTTCTCTGTCCTGGTTAGAAGCCAAAATACCTACCCCATTTCAGATTGTTGTATTATTCTTGAAGTTGTCATAGAGAGCATTGTAAAAATAGAAAATGCATTTATTTGGGTTAATAATGTGTAATATATCTTCAAAGAATTTAATGTTGGTATGTTGACTTTGAAATATTAGTCACAATGAAGTCTCTTGTTTGCTATATATACAGTGCCTGAAAAGTGCATATGTGCCGATCAAATCTAAGATTGTTGTTCTGCCTGACAGTGATTGGCAGCGAATCGCTGAGAGAATGTGGGTCTGAGTAGAGATAGTCTGTTTCACAAGTTTTTGTTTTTTTATAGTCATCCAGTTTCAAATTAGATCCATACCAGTTCCATTCTAGTTCCATACCAGTTTTTATATCAGTTCATTACCAGTTCCAAACCAGATCCATTCCAGTTTCATATCAGTTCCATATCAGTTGCATTCAGACTTCAAGAGTGATTTATACAACCATACCAGCTGTTGAGTGGCCTGCTGTGGGCTTGTCAGTGGTAACCTTAATTAATGCTACCTACGTGTCCAAAACAGCACCCCAAAGAACTGAACGCTGCATGATCTGACTACTCAGTTTGCAAATGCTGAATTCACTGGCTAGAAGACTGATGCCTGGCAGAATAATATTTTTTTTGTTTGTTTTTTCTGTAATCATCAGTGGGCATAATTTGGAAATTATCATTTCAATATTCCTGGAAAAAATTTATTAAGTAATCTAAAAAGTATTCAGCTCGTTTTTCAAAAACTGTAATCCTGAATATTCATTTTTAAAACCTACCCAGAGCTGAATAGTCACTTGATTTTTATATTATGAATATGTAGCACTCAGCACTGCATGTATAAATATATTACCTACGATCAACTTTAATCAGTGAATTGGGCTAATTTTATCCCTGTGGGGGCAATATCTCGTATTCACTGCCAGACCCATATAAGGAAGCACCACTGTGAAGCACCACTGTAAAGCCACCTAGTAGAGAGGCAAGCCATAAACAAGCCAGCAGGTAAAATTAAGCCTGCAATCACCAGCAAGCTGTGATTCATTTAGCTTGGCAGAATGACTAAAAGACTGGCTGAAAAACTGGAAACAAGGACCTTCAACAACACTGACATCAATCTCCAAATATCCAACGCTTCCCCGGAAAAAAATAATTGATGTGTGTGTGTGTGTGCATGTATATGTGACTCAGAGCTGAGTCAGAGCCGTAGTCTCCATCTGTAATCCTATCACGATGCCCCTCTTGTCTGGCAGAGCAAACTTCCTGCCTGGGAGGACGAGAATCCTGGTGGGCTGAGGTCCTGGGGGGCCCAGCTCCTGGGGGGATGAGCTCCTAGGCGGGTGAGCTCTTGGGAGGTCCCATAACTTTTTTGTTTTTACACATGGTTAGCAAAAAAAACAACATCCTGAATGTTTTTATTTTATTATTATTTAACAAAACGGGTATGTAATGAGTTTATATAATGCCGTGTCAGGCAAGACCTGACCGATAAAATGCAAAGAGAAGCTGTTCCATTCTTTAATAGAACAAGATTTAAAAAATGACACAGACATGAAAAAGGACCCACTTCATAGCTTCAGATGTGGGTAGTATCTTAAATCCAAAACCACCATCTGGAGGAAAATGAAACTAACCATTGCCCTGAGATTCCAGGATAGTAGCAATCAATTGAGGGCATCCTCTTGGTACAGTGCCAAAGGGGTGCGCTGGCAGCAGTGGTGTCCTCTTACATAGTCATGTCAGGAGCTCACTGCTTTATATCCCCAAAATCAATGCAGCTAGGATGCCATTTTAATAATTTCTCTGTGTCTACAATCAATGGGACATGGGTCGCTACCTGTGATGCTGTTTGGGGAGGCAGTGCACACTCCTTCCCCTGGTGAGATATGAGATAGCAGTCATTACCCGTGATGCTGTTTGTGGAGGCAGTGCACTCCCTTTCCCCAGATGAGACATGAGATAGTAGTCACTACCCGTGATGCTGTTTGGGGAGGCAGGGCACGCCACTGCCCCAGGAGTGATGTGAGATAGTGGTCACTACTCATGATGTTGTTTGGGGAGTGAGTACACACCCCTGCCCCTGTTGTGACATGAGTTAGTGGTCACTGCCCATAATACTGCTTGGGGGGGGGCAGTGCATACCCCTGCTCCAGGTGCTGAATGGAGTGTTGGGCCAACTTCCATGTGAAGAGCCGGTTTTTTAGAAATGAAGCCATGTAAATTGTCAGTCATTAGCAGTTAGTATTAGGTGAGGAAAGCCTTTCATGGCACCAAAGTTTGCTTTCACAAATATTTGGCTTTTAAGAAATATCAGGTGTAAGGTGCATATCCGTCCATTAGTTTATTTTTGAGTCAATATTTACTGTATTACAAGGGGTAAATTGAAAAAAGGAAGATTAATGACCTTCTGGGGAATCATGTGACACTCCATTAGACCCAAATGGTATCTGCTGTCTGTACAACAGGTAATAAACACAGTCTTTTCTGGCAAGCCGTAAGCAGAATACAGTTGTAGGTATAATTTTTCGGGTATAATACCGACAAGTCTGAAGGCTGTCCATTTCACTTCCCAGCAGGAGTTGCTGAGACGTTTGGACCAGAGTGGCTGACTCATTTATTGTTTGGCACATGCATTTTCACTGCATCTTAATTTTGAATAATGTATTGACATATTCATGTTTTTATTATTGGTTTAAAATAAGACAGACACACACACACACACACACACACACACACACACACACACACACACACACACAGAGACAGCTCAAGCCTACGTTCTGACCATTCCTATACAATTATTTTTATTGAAGCGGGTCTCACATAGCATTTTAGCAGGCTTGCTTGGCTAAGTCATCAAAATAACGTAATTCCCTATATAAAATTGATTGTTCTGGGCCTGCTCGATGATTGGCGTTCTAGCCATGTTTATAATCATGGTATAGCACTGTTAGTGGTTTACCTGCTCGATGATTGGCGTTCTAGCCATGTTTATAATGATGGTATAGCACTGTTAGCGGTTTACCTGCTCAATAGCCGTGTGTACCTTCATGTTTCACAACATCAATGTGCTACCAAAACAAAGATTGTGAAAAGGACAACCGTCCTCAGAACCACTTTTTCAAAGGATGAATGATTAATGGGCATGTTGAAATCAATTTAATTAAAAACAACTAGAAAATAAACAGTAATTAAGTTGGCATAATTTTAATGTTATCTAGGCTTAATTAAAAGTAGCTATCTAAGCTTACTAAAGTATTGTTTGTGTTGCATAGCATGAATGCTTGTTTTGTATGTTATCGATCTGGAATATTCTTGGAGTGGTGGGGAGGTTAATTCTAATGAACTTGTTAAATTTAAAAGAGCAATTTCCCTCACTAACCTTTCCCCTGATTGTAACATAGATCTCTAACTGATGATTATGCCACAGTAACCAGCTGCCACAGTAACCCAACATAAACTGTTCACAGATGTCCAACATGGTTTTGAATGTGCCAACTGCTGAGTAGCCGCTGGAAATGGTAAAATGTTGCCAGATGTAAGTCGTCAGCAGTGTGCTGGACTTGCTGTTTCTCTTAACTAAAAAAATACCAGGCTGCATTAACGTTTTTACTTGGGTACTATCAGCCGCGTATAGTGTTCTGGAAACAGGCATTTTGTTTAATGCTTCTACCAGTAGGGGCAAAAATCCAAGGTCCTGATTTCCAGTAGGGGCAAAAATCCAAGGTCCTGATTTCCAATAGGGGCAAAGATCCAAGGTCCTGATATTGACCCTTCTCTAAATATCTATCAGGATGGATTGAAAGCAAAGTTGTAAGTCACACTGAATTAGAGAATCTAAATCATGGCATGGTTTGCACACATGCAAGGTCACTATCCTGTTTGTCCATACTGTATCATAGCAGATCTTAACCTGGCACTTTGTGTCCTTCTCCAGTTGCAGGGAAACTGTTGCCCACAAGCTTCGGTATCTCAGCGGCCAGCACTACCTCCAGCCCTCCGGATGTTTATCTCCCGGCCAACTTCAAGCTGTCCAATGCCCAGCAGGCCTTCTTTCTACGGGAGGTGCGCCCAGGCCAGGAGAGAGGACACCCCCTCCAGCGCTCTGAGAGCTTTGTGGTATTTCAGACAAAGGATTTGCCTGGGGTCAGTATCACCTATGGGCCTTTCACAAAAGAGCAAACTCTTTCTAAAGACCTGCTACAGCCATCCAGCCCCCTGGAGGTTCCAGGCCGGCTAACGGTGAACTGGAAGGTGCGAGCATTCATCGTCCAGCCCAGGGTCTTCTCCAACAACCCCACTGTCCAGGTGCTCTTCTTCATAGCTGGGCGCGACTGGGACGACTTTGAGATAATTGATAAGCTCCCCTGTGTGCGGTTGCACGTGTTCAGGGACGTTCGTGAGATCAATACCTCCTGTAGACTGCGGGGAACACTGGCCCAGTGCCTTGCCCAGCTGGGGCTCCCCAGTGCCTGGTTCAGTGCCAATGTGGCACCACTGGGGCACAGGAAAGGGACGGGAGCCCTAGAGACAAGCAGTGAGACGCTCCAGGCTGAGCTGTACTACACTGTCCACGAGTCTGACCGAGATGGGCAGTGTGGAGACAGCCCTCCCAGGCGGGCGGAGGGGTCCACTCAGCACCCTCTCCTCCGCATCGGCAGCATCACACTGGACCGGCCCAGCCAGGAGCAGATGGTGGTGGACAAGCAGCTGGACAAGAACATGTTCCTGCGGCTCCCAGAGAAGCCACTGAAGCCAGGCGAGACTCTCAGGATCTGCCTATTCATGGTTCCCAATACAACGGTTGACCATTTTACCCTAAAGTAAGTTTGTAAAGCATGGTTTATAACTGGCATATGATGGCAAAATTGCATACGTTTTTCTGTTTTAAAAGATTTAAAAGATATTTTTATCTGAATGGCCCCAAGGTACTGTTGAACTCTAATATGCCTGCTCTTGAGAAATATTTTCAGTTAAGGAAAACTTTTATTGTGCTTGACACCTAATCTTTATATGTCTTTACAAAAAGAGTTATTAAAAGCATTTAAATATGACTTAGACCCAGTACTCCCTCTCTCTAGTCCTAGTGCTGCAAACATTCCTGCCTTGATGCCCAAGTGTTCACTATCAAGAGGGTTATATATGTTTTATAGGTACCACTCATCTCACTGTTCACCCCTAGATCTGATTAGAGTCAGTGTAATGTAAAGGTGTTCTCTTTCAACTTGTCTCCCAAATGCCTTTGGGATAGCATCTTTTACAAGATATACAGTAAATAACTACTTTTAATGCACTCAATATTGGTGAATCGGAATGGACTTCTGATTTGGGGCTTCTGATTTCAGTACTTGGATTGATTACTGCATTGTGTCAGCTTGCAAGGCTTCCAAGGTTATAGAGGAGATAATTTAACTCCTGGCTAGATATCCATTAATATTTCTGTCATGACAACATCATAACTGAGGAAGATGTTTTAAAATAAAAATATGCAAGTGATAATCCACTCCAAACTGAGGGTTTAAAGGAAAATAAACCATAACGGGAGGGCGTGATCTGGCCCCCAGACGAAGCCAAAGTGTATTTGTTTCTATAACCGCGCGACTCGGAGTGGATTATTGTGCTTATACAACAGATAAATGTTACAGGAAGGAATACACATTTTTCAATAATTTATTATTTAAAAAAATATCTTACATATTAGCAGAATAATTGAGATAATTTAGTAATTGTAGTTCCTTGATATCTGTATGATTCCACATTCGTTAGTGACTACATGTTTATGTTGAGAAATGAGTGTTAATATTTGTTTAAATTAAACTGCATGCATGTCTGTCCGTTTACTCAACAGTCATTATCTGACTTGAATAGAATTCAAACAATTGTTGATCTGAATTTTTGCGGATTGATTTGCAGCTGTGAGCAGCACAGTTTTGCCGCTATAGCTGTGTTTGAACAATTTTTTCCCCTTCCTTCTTTGCAAATTTTCTCTAGGTCTCACTCTCTGGGGATCGCTTATAGACAGAAATATGCAAGTCTTGTCATTAGGATTCAAGTCGGAACTTTTACCGGGCCACTCAATGGCATTTATTTGATATTCATAAATCAATACAGAACAGCTACAGCAATGTACTTGGGAAAGGTTTATTGTTGTCAGAGTTTCAGGCTTTTAGCACAGCAAAGAAGCACAAGTCTATGGTCGGGAAAAATCAGCAGAAACTTTGAACGGGGCACGAACAAAGTCAGTTTGATTTATTCTCTTTTGATTTATTCTCAGTAGTAGAAAAAAAAGTAGTATTCACCATTCCCATACCAGTAACAGCCTCATTAATCTGCAGATCTCAAAAGGAACAATCAGATATCCCTGGGTGATCTGCCAAAAAGCTGAGTGGGAACAACATTTGGAACTGTCAGATCTCAATATGAAGCATAAGAGAGAGGCATGCCTTTTAGTCTCGCTGCTTAATGTAATATTCCCCATGGCAGCAGTCTGTGCTTGTTAGATTGTCTTAAAGAGCCTAAAAGGTCACTTAGCCTGGGTGTTTTATTTTTTCCCCAATAAAAAAACCTGCCTTTTTTCAGCTAGGTGTGTTGAGAAAGTTGCTGAGTAATATTTTTTTTTTTTTCTGGACCGCTATTGGATGAGATTTGCTGGTGGACGGTCTCAGGGGCCCGGGATGAGACTCACTAGTGGATGGTCTCAGGGGCCCTGGATGAGACTAGCAAGTGGATGGTCTGTGGGGGCACTGGATCAGCCTAGTGAGTGTACGGACTGGGGGACCCGGGATAAGACTTGTGGTTGGACAATCAGGGGCCCTGGATGAGACTTGCGGCTGGACACTTTAGGGTCCCGGGATGAGACTAGTGGGTGGACACTTTAGTAACCTGGGCACATTCATCATCCTCACATGGGCTGTTCCTATGGCCTCTACACACCTCACCGGTGCTGAACTCTTCAAACAACAGGGACCACATGATAGATGTTTAGTCACAGATAAGACAATATTAATAACATAGATTTCAACAACGATGATAAATGATAAACCGACACACACATTAAACTTTCATGCAAAAAGCAAACAATTTTTGTAAAGAATTTCTAAAAATCTACCTTTCCTGACCTAAATCAAACTATACACACTTTATTATTTATTTTGTTTATCTTGGATGTAAGATTATGACAGTTCAGAATCCATCATTTTGAAATAAAGTTATGGGAGTATTAGTGAGAACTATGAAGTCACTTCATGGTCTTCACCTCGGGTCCGATGTTAACAACCTCACATAGTCTCCACTCATTTTTAACGGAACATAACTGTTGGGAGACATGCTTCAATGACTCGAAAAGAGTCTCCATCACTTAGTTGGGTCTCAGAGGTGAACTAGAAAATGAAAGGGCAACAGTCAGCTAAAAGGCTAACTGAAAACCCCACAGTGCCAGAGTATGGACAGAACCAGGAGGAGGAGTTTTTTTTGTGCGGAGAGCTGTGAGATGTGAACATCCTATGATCTTTGATAAGAGACACAATTTCAACCTTGTATTTCAATATGGATTCTAGCAGCCAGCAAAATTATTTCACCCAAATGGTAAGCTGCATGTATATATTACATATATTAAGACAGCACAGGTCATTCATTCTTGTAATCTTAAGAAAATAAGTTATAAAAACTAAATACCAACATCACACAGGGAAGTATGTCAGAACCCAGAACTTGTGTTTCGCCAGAAAATGATATAATCTGGTAGTGATAAAACAGGACTGAATACTGATAGGGGAGAATACTATCCATCAGTTGTAGCAGTAAATAAGAAATGCCACACATACATCTCGATCCAACCTAATAACAATTAGAACCATAATTATTTGTGTGATTGCTGCTACTTGTTTAAGTTATAAATGTAATTTGAAAAAGCAAGGTAATGTTTCATCCAAGGGCTTCCATCTGATGAATCTCTTTTCTCCTTATTGTAGCGGTCCTAAAGCAATCTTAGGCAATGCAATCCCGCAAGTCTTTTTTTTTTTTTACTTGCAATGTTAAAATCCACAGAGATAATCTGAGTTAATATTATTACAAATCACCTGAAATGATAACACATTTTAAGGATTTTATCAATAAAAACATATTTTTTTGTGTGTATCACAATATTCTATATCTATTTGCTCCAAGATGACAACGCTGCAGTATTTAAGTCACATACTGTCACAACTGCGAGCTGGACTCCAAAGCATATCACGGTGTCACAGTTCACAACACAGCCCCAGTTCTGCAGTGGATGTTATCAGTCACTTATTTCTCCATTCATTCAATTAACATTCCTGAAGCCCATGTGCACTGTTTCAATCACCTACACCTTCCAACTTAATTTTCTGTTCCACATATAAGCCCATCACTAACCCTCACTCATTGTGAAGTCTTTTCAGTTTCACTACAGCGTCCTGTCCTGTCCTGTCCTGTCCTGTCCTGTCCTGTCCTGTCCTGTCCTGTCCTGTCCTGTCCTGTCACAGGGTTACCCTGTTCCTGTACCCTGTGGTGCATTACACGCGGAGACAGAGCTGCATGTAGCAAGATGTTTCTTTACTGGTACAGACTAAATCAGGCAGAGGTACAAGGGACAGATTATCGGAGAATCCCAAAAATGGAGCAGGAATCGAAACACAGGCAGAAACAGGCAAAGTTTAACAAAGGCGGGGAAAAACTAGCAATCAGGGTCGGGGCAGGGGCATTTATACAACAATAATAACAGGTAACGCAGGACAGGTGTGATGCTGGATAGTGGCTGGAGTAGCGAGCGAGGGGTGAAGCCTGGACTGGAACAGAAGTGAAAACAAGTACAGGACAAGTGAAAGGCAACAGAGGGTTAGTGTTAAGAACAAGCAAAAGGGAAAGAATAGGGAGTAGCAGAGGTCAAGAGGAGGTACCGGCTGAATACCTGACAGATACTTTCATAAAACCACAACAAAAGTTTTTTTTGTGGATAAAATACTGATATAAAACAGCGGTCTCTTTATTATTCAAATGAGCGACATGTTTTCTGTTGTTTTTTTAACCATAAGTCTCACTAGATTGACAGCTAGAATCCATAATGACAGGCTCGTAACCGAAAGGTTGCTGGTCAAGTCACACCCCAGCTGTTGTGTAGTGGTTACTGTGACAGGTTTGTAACTGAAAGGTGGCTGACCAAGTCCCAACCCAACTGTCCCAACCCAACTTCGGCAAGGTACTTAACCTGAATTGCTTTAGTAAATAACCAGCTGTATATGTAGAAATTGTAAGCTATAATCTGGGGGGCAACATTACGTTGTAAATATATAAATATTTATTAGATATTTAAAGCATTAAATACATTAATTGAGAATAAGTGTCTTGCTGACTAATTAGCACAGGAAGAAAAGCTGGAGGCCAAGTGTAGGCTATAATGTAATGTAATACATCCAAAAACTGAAGCATTGTTCTAAAAAAAGTGTCAGAGTGCATGACGCAATGTTTCCCCACTGAAAGCAAACTGAAGTCATTTGAAACTTATCTCTTTTTACGTTTTCACTAAGAGTTAAAACATTTGAGTTAAGAATTTCTAACTGATTAGCACATGCCTTTGTTAACCAGTTGTTTCCATTGCAGATTTGGCTGTTTCTAACAGTGTTGCATCTGTTAAAAAAAATTAGTTTTGAACTAGTAAACCAGAAGCGGCTATGCTGCAATAGGACTTTGGCCTCTGGGTTTAGCTCACTATCATGGGAAAGGTCTGTATCAATATCATATATATGTACTATCTTAGCTGGGATATTCTGACAATTACCTCGGGCTGGGTTGGACTCGGACATCGCATCCAGCAGAGCAGCTTTGTTACTCTCCGTCAGTGCCATTGGTAAGTCAGGCTGTGGGCGTGGTTAGAAAAGGCTGCTCCACCGCAGGTGCCTGAATTGAATAGTGGTTTTTCTGCATATGCGGCCTCACTCTTCAATTGTTTCTAGGGGAAATTAGAGAATTTCACATGCTTTTCCGGACAGTCTACAAGACAGTGGTAGCTTAAATCAACAGACTGGGTGGCCACCAGGTTTCTACTCTGGGCTCACACCCGCCTCTACTCAATCTGAGCAATGCACCTAACTGGAGTAGTAAACGCTGCTGAACTACTGAGGGTGGTTCTGGATGGTGCGCATTGGAGGCTTCATTCCAAGGTATGACCCAAAAAATTGGTCAGGAAATTGGAGATGGTCCTTTTTGCCATCCGGGAGTCAACGCATTGGAGCCTTTGGATCTCCATAACAAGAGACTAGGGATCAACGCAATTGCTCACCAGTGGCCTGTGTGCCTGTTGTATTCCTTTCTGCCAATAGTACTGCTACCACAGAGTCTGGAGAGGATCAGACAGGACAGGGCCATGGTCCTACTACTAGCACCTTGCTGGCCCAAGACAGCCTGGTTTGCCTCATTGATATGCTCAGGACGATTAGTGGCATCAGAACCCATCAAGCTTGCAGCTCTTGGTTTCTCCCCTGAGCCGCTGCATTTGAGCCCTCTCAGTTTATCTAATAAGGTGATTGACAACCTACAGAATGCTGGGGCTGTTGCTACTTGCTCCCAGTATGGCTGCTAGTTGGGCATATTTCAGGCATGGGAAATGGTAACTTCTGCTAAGTGAGTAAGTGAGCTGCACTATCGATCATGAGTGACACTCCGGACTAACCTTGCATTTTACCGAAGACTACTTTGGCTTTCCTTTTCAATCAGCTGCTGGAATTGGTGGCTTTTCGTACTCCTTAGGTTCTCACTTCCAATGTCAGGCTCTGGCTAGATGGCTAACGGAAACCGTGGAGATGGTGTATTAAATTGCAAAGTTTCCGCCGATGGAGAAGATCACTATCCCTTTCACGAGGTTGGCCACTTATTGGCCGATGTTCCAGTGAGCACCTGTCAAGGACATATGCAATGTGGGTGACTCCCCACATGTTCATGAGGTTCTATGTGATGAACATCATGGATCTGCAGTGTCCTGGATTTGGATCAAGAGTGTTGGGGTTTTTTTTTTTAGAGGCTGTTCCCTCAACTAAGGTGGTGAACTTTGTAAACAGAAATATTGGGCATACTTACCCTTTAGTGATGGTAAGTATGCCCAATGAATTAAATTAAATGTGTAAATGAAAGAAAATATTGGGTTATTACCTTAACCATGGTTCTCTGAAATCAAAATGTTAACCATCAAACATTTGCAGGCGCTGCAATGCCTCAAAAAACATAAAAAAGGAAGATGCTGTATGTTTTCGTCAGGGAAACAGTCCTGCATTCTCACAAGAGCCATAATGTTTCAGTTCTTGAGTTCTCAACGGGGAATAACATAGTGATGGTTAATATTTATATTTCAGAGAACTATTGTGATGCACTACATGCTTCAGGTAATCGCCTTACCAATAATTGATACCAAACTGTTAGCTTATGTAAAAGCTAAACTATGTAAAAGCTGAAGTCTTCAGTAATGATTTAACCTTGTGTTGTCTGGATTTGGATAGTGTTTATTTTAGCATAAATAAGCTGAGGGGCATCTGTTTCACAGAATGTTAAACAAAAATAACCACTTATATGTTATATTCTAAGATAAATTACAATATTGCAATATTCTGAAATGCCTGAGGAACAAATTTAAAAACTGTGTGGGGGAAAACATAGAGACAGATTTAGGATTGTAGATCCATGTGGTAATGGTGATTTCAAAGATTTCACCCTGGGCTTCTTGTCACTGAGGACCTCCATACCATAATACAACATGCGTTTTCTTCCACCACTGGTTCAGATTTCCCAATTGTCAAATTTTCCCATGACAGCACTGGAGTTTTTAAGATGTTAAATCATACACAGGCTTACATAGAGCGCCTGATAATTGCACATACCACTGCATATGCTGAAGTTACTAAATAAAAACTTAACTAAAAAACTGAATACTGACTATGTAAATGCCATGGGGGTCACTAGACCCAGGGAGAAAGACTGGAGAAGAGACAGTTTTTCATGTTTTGTATTTTTCTTTCTGCTGTTTTTTTCTGCCGTATTACTCTACAAATTATGCATTGCCAAGAAAAGGCTTCTACAAACAAGGACATTTTACCCAGAGAAGTTCACACATTTGGTTTGCACATTTTGGTTTGGCCGTGGCTTGCTATATAAAGCAGGCTGATAGGCATTGAACAGTTACTGTTTGATTGAACAACAGTTACCTAAGCGACTTTGAGCATGGTATAAAATCATCAATCAAATGTAACAAAGGTTACTAGAAATTAATAGCCTTATATTTTAATATAGACTGAGTTAGCTACCCCCTAAAAGGATTTAGCCAAAAGGGTTAGCCATCGTAAGAATAAGGATTTACCTTCTGAAACAATTTTGAGGAAAAGTTTATTTAAACTTTGCAATTTACCTTCTGTTTATGGCACCCGTGACTCATACATGAGTACCAGCATTATATTCATATCTGTGAGATCACTTTATAAGACCAATCATTGTTTATATGACTAATTTCTAACTCTGTCCACTATCCTGGTTCTTGCTCGGTCCCAGATAAGAAATTAAGCTGGTCAGTGTGCTTTAGACCAGTAACCATAAGAAACTTGGAAGTGAAAAAGCGGCAGTAGCTAGTGGGGTCAATGAACATTTTGATAAGTGAGACAACACTCTCTCATTGAAAGTAAGGCCTTTCCCTTACACCACCAAAACAAGCAATATTGGTTTAACTGTTATTTAGATGATTTTAATGGTTGTTTTGAATATTTATCCTTATTAATATTTATTAATGTAAAATATGATTTTGAGGTTATTGTAACTAACGTTTCCGAATCAGAAAAGCATGTTACCCCACGGGAGAGTGGAGTTTCGAATATCGACATAACCTACAATAACCTACAGTCTGCAGTTTGTTGGACCACACATTTTTTATTAAAAAAAAACAATAGAAGTATCAGACAGCATCAGTGCAAATAACATGACTGTAACAACAGCATCGGCGCATATTTTTCAAATAAGGTGTCCGACATTGCATTGTTTATGATTACAGTTCTACCCAAAATCAATTTGACAAGCTGTGCCACAACATTCAAGCCCACACTTCCCATTAGGTTTGATGAGTACATAAATAACGTTAGTTGTAATGTTATTTTGGTTGCTTTGTTACTGTCTCAAAATTCTGTTCTGCTGTTAAAAAGTTTGGGAAGCCCTGGACTAACTAGCTAATAGAAGTAGTAAATAAGCATTAACATTGATCATTTATTTTTTATACAATTTCAAAAGCAAAACCTAAATGTTGGATAAAGAGTGGTGTTCGAAAAGCATTTTTTAGGTCATAGCCAATGCCAACTATTTTGGCTATAAGATTCTACCCTGATTCCAACTGGGTTCCGTGGGTGCACACAGGTGTAAACTTAGGACAAGACTCTTGAAATCTTTAGCCCCGCTCAACCCAGATACCCCCGAATTGAATCCCGACCTGAACAATGTATAGCGTGGTTTTTCTGTACTCGATGTGCCTTGTAGTGCATGCACTCAGATATGGTCGTTTCAGGGTGCTGATCTGATGGTCTTGTCTCCTTACTAGTGTTTGAGGATCACTTGGTGGGCCATGGGAGGGAGTCTGCAGGAGGACAATGACAACACCAGACTGCAAGATAAAAAGTCAATGAATAAGAAAATCTTGCCTTTTGGTTAAGTCAGACTCTTATTACATACCAGTTGAGTACCATAGTGTTGGAGTCTTACGTTCATTCAGAGGCCTGCTATGTAATATCGAGAAGCCAATCTGGTAATGCCTGTTATTGAAGAGAAAGATTAGCATTAAATTATGCAGTATTGTGGAAGAGAGCTAGAATTATGTAGTAAGCAAAGAAGGCTAGATGAGTGTTATAATGGGTATTATGCAGTACTGAGAAAGAGGGCTAGTCTTTTGGTATTCAGGTGTGGAAAAAGGATAAGCTCATTAGGATGGATCCCAAATGTTACGGAGATTCACTATTGGCAGTAAATGAAGTTGTGATTCAGTTAAAAAATATCACACTGGTCCCGCATCCTACCCTGAGGGTACTACTAGAAGCTGTAAATGTGTTTATAGTTAGTCCTCTGATGACCTGCCATTCCAGAGGCTAAATATGATAAATAAGAAATGTGTTTTCACTGAAACGGCAGCTTCATGCAACAAGGAGTAAATCGATTGCAGAAACTGAGAATTTGTCATGTCGCAAAAGTCGCTTGCTAATGCAAGACACTGGGTTCAGAAAAAAAAGGCTAGCTAGTTACCCACAGCCTGAAGATGTCGAAATGTAACCGTCAACAAACAGCACAACCTGGAAAAGTGAGAACACAGAGATTCTTTAGCCACTGTGAATCCATTTATTTTGGCAATAAAAGTTGTTCACTGTAGGTCATCTGGAAAAGTTTTCTCTCTCCACCGCAGGGTACTGATTGCAGGGAAGGCCCTTAATAGCTGCCCCTCTGATGACCGGCCCCTGTGGTGTGTGTCCCATGAAGTGCAGTTGCTTATTCCAGTCCAGGCTTATATGAAGTCGGTTTGCTATAATTGTGAGAGATAAGCAGAAGCAGTAGTACAGGTGAGTTGAATTATATAAATTGTAGAGGAATGGTAGGTGAACTTCTTCTCCCAATGTCTTTAATTTGGCCTTTAGTTGGTGATTATTGCTTAAACTTGGAATTTATGGTAAACTAGGGTCAGGTGTACGGATTAAAGTATTGAAGGTAGGTTACTGCCGTGCCAGTTTAATTGTTATTATAAGTGTTTGTTTTCTAGGATTTGTTTTGTTGATTGAAAAGTCAATAAAAGGTCTCATTATACCTCCTGGCCACAATTTCTAGTAGGTCATTATTGCATAGGTAGCAGACTATTATTATTTATGGGCAGTCCTTTCAGATCAGCACTCCCTGCACAAAGGCACTGCCATGGAAGTGATGCTTTTGTTTGGTTTTCTATGACCATTCCACCGGCCATCTATCTTTCACTTACCCATGTGCTACAACACAGTCTAATTCCATCTGGAACTGAAACCAGTCCAACTGGAAGGAAGAATATTAATCTCCTACTCACTTTGTTTGTCCCCACCAAAGAACAACCATATAAACCACTGCAGTTTAAAGGGGCACAATTAAGCCCTGCAGCATTGTGACCTGGGTTCACCACAAGACTCTAGAGAAAACCCTGTATACCCTGACCATTTGGACTGCTGAGGCCCATTCATCAAAGCCCGGATTTCCAACACCAGTGTGGGGTTCCACTGACTTTGACTCAGAAAAAGATTAGAACCCTCCTGCATTGGTTTCCACACGAGATCAAAGGTTTACTGGAGTAAAAACCTGACCATAACTGCAGCTGTGGATAGAATTAATCATTTTTCTGTGATATTTACCTACCTGTGTTTGTCCTGAAAAAATATATGCTTTGAATTAAAATGAGTTGGAAAAACACCACTACAGGATTATTAATATTAATTTTGATATTATCTGATGTAAGCTGGCTAATGGCTACATGGCTCCTCTGTGTTTCTTGTATGACCTAGAGAGCTATGCAGGGCTGCAATGTTAAAAGTGGACTGAACAGAGAGGCGTGTAATCCCTTAAAGGTCTTGCATCTGCAGTGTGGAGATCAGTGATAGATATGCATAAGAAGGCAAAATGAGAAGACAGAGCTGAACGGCTAGAATCCCAAATACTAGTCTGAATATGAGACCCGGCTGTGGCCTCAGATGCAGCGAGCAGCATTCAACCATGCCTCATTGCACTGTCAGAAAGACATAGGCCTAAGGGTCTTTTCAACGGGCAGACAATGTTAACTTACAGCACCAACCATTTTAAAAAGGATCATGCTGCTTATCTCAAGCCTTCCCTCTGTTGAATTGGTTTCTGGCTTACATTTCACTCAAGCAGAGTTAATTCACCCAGTGTGTGAGTGCCAATCCAGTGCAAGGTCGAGACAAGTCTGAGCATTTCCAATGCAGGGTTGAGACAAGCATAAGGATATTCAATACAGAGCACAACAAGCAGGAGCCTATCCCAATACAGAGTCGAGACAACCCTCTGCAATATAGGTTAGCTAGCCTGTTAGTCTTAGTGTTGTTAGCAACCTTAGTAAAGACTGGTGCATGATTAAGCAATACAAGATAAAATTTAAATTTATTTATAAAAAAAAATAAAATAAAAAAAATTTGTCCTCAGTTTAACAAAATATAATAAAAGCAAGAAACTATGTGTAGTTAAGTTAGCTAGCTAACTATATTTGTTTTAGTTTTTACAATTCAGAGGGTTATTTATCTAAAAAAATTTGTGAACCCTTTAGAATATTCAGAATTCTGGCATTTCATTAAAAAATATAAACCAAGAAATCAGAAAACGGTTAATAATAAATGCGAAAACCAATCTCTGTACCCCCACTTCTAAATTTGTTCCCGCATCCCCGGTCACATGGTTGGTGACACCTGGATTGCTTTATCCTAGATGTAAAAATGCATTTGATTGTACTATATGCCCCTACGTAGTGAGGGTAGTTGGCATGGATGTATCTTCTGATCTGTTTTTGGTTGTATTTAACAAGCCCACTCATGCTAACATTCTATCTATTCCGACCAATCGAGGATAGTAATCTGAAATCTGAGTCTGAATATTACTATTTTCAACTTCTTGAAAAGAGGAGCATATTGATATGTAGCCTTATATATGATATGTAATGATATTAAGACTGTCTAGTATTCCATGTCTACGGTAACACGATTATATATAATTAGTTTGGAATTGCCGAGTTTAGCAGCCTCCATGATATTAATCTAAGCATCTGGATTATTTACTGACAAACCTTTTTAATGTGCTGAGCCCAAGACACAACCGATAACAGTCCACAATCCTCATGGCCACAGATTGTGCTGTTTTCATTCTGCATGAGAGTTTAACCACTGTTTTGGCTGATTGGCCTAATTAAACTAATCCAGCCCTCCCTCCCTGCACTGAGGTTACTACAACCTGCATGAATGGGGTTCTTCTGGACCAGGACTGTGCATTCGTACTACTCTCATCAACAGGGAAGAGTGCCACCTGCTGGCAAGGAAGCTGCACTGTAATCACAGCCTGAATGCAGACTTTGAAAGGTTACAGATTAGGGAAAAGTCATATTAAAATAGTTGCCTTTATTAGGATTCAACCCTGACTCTTATTTGAAATCCACTGGATAAGAGATCCTGATCACGCAGAGGCGATGGAAGTGGGGTTCTTTGAAAATAGAATTTCACAGCAGGATCCTGGAGCTGACTTATTTATGAGTGGGGCACTTAAAACAGACAAGTAGAAGGGAAGTGGCAGAAAGAAGGCAGCGGGGGGTGGTATTCAACTTCTGAAACAAGGTTTTTAAAAAAAAATTATCCTCTGATAATGGTTGTCTGCTCAGAGCAGCGCATAAATGAAATTTTCAAACCGTTGTTACCAACATGTTGGCAATTAATGGACAGATGGTGTATTTTAAAGAATGGGAGCAGACATGAGGGGTCTCCACACACCATTAGCTAATGCACAGAATGGCAAATTAGTTGACAGTTCCCTCTGCCTGCTCTGCGGCACGGCTGTTTTACGTTATTCCAGGGCACAGTCACATTTATTCGGAAGCTAATCAAACCTGCCAGTGCTCTGGTCGGTTAAAGTGCTGGACATAGCTTTCTCTAAAGTAATATTAACAGTCTGTGGCTCTTCTCCCTGAACAAGATATGACCGTTACAGCAGAGAGACAGTGGCTTAACTGGGTGGAACTGAGCTACACCTGGGAACTGGGCACAACATTGGATCACCCTGCTATTTGCATGTCCTTAAACTAGGAGAGTGTGGAAGTTCAATTGGTTTCCTCCAATCTAATCACAGTCTGGCTACCTATTATTTCACAAACTGCAGGGCATGCAGGCTAGTTTCAGCACCAGGCCCGTGGCTAATTATGCACCACTACACTTATCCCACAGTCACTGTCGGCAAATGACGTGATCTGGATTTGAACCTGAGAAAATCCAGATAAAAGGGCTCATTTTGTTCTCAGGAAATTGTCTTTAAACGCCTGAGCTACTCATTAGGCAGAAGGAAATTCTTTGAGTTCAAGTATCTCTTAGCTGAGGTGTAATACATGGCATTTTCGAATGGACCATTTTCTTCTCTAACTGCGTTTGTAATTTGTTGCATTTGTTGACAAACAGTCCTTGGTTAATTATTTGGTTGAAAACAAACTAATCGCTCAAAAGGCAATTGAACCGATTTGCCTCCAACGATATTCCATCCATTTTCGAAACCACTTATGCTAGTGAGGGTCGTGGGGGACGCCGGAGACGATCCCGGCAGGCATAGGGCGCACGGCAGGGATACACCCAGGACGGGACGCCAGGCCATCGCCGGGCAACACACACACACACTCCCACAGGGCAATTTAGCACGGCCAATGAACCTAACCCGCAAGTCTTTGGATGGTAGAAGGAGACTGGAGCGCCCAGCAGAAACCTACACGGACACGGGGAGAACTTGCAAACTCCACAGAGACAGACACCCCGAGCCGGAACCCAGGACCCCTGGCGCTGTGAGGCAGCAGCGCTAACCACCGCGCCACCGTGCCGCCCTCCAACAATAGTAAAATATATTCATGTGTAAGTATTTATTTAGTACGTGTATTTACTTACAAACCATGTAGCAGGTTGTATTTTGATAACGCTGTACTCTAACTGTATAGTTTACCTTCAGTTGCTTTACTTCAGGCTGCAGCTTTCTCTGCCATTAGCTTTAGCTTCAGTGTTGTAGTGGCGATATCAGTATATGTTTAGAATCAAGCAAACCAAAACTTTAAAACTTATTCAGGGTTGAAAATGTATAATAGATTGATATATTATCAGTAAAGGCTCAGATATCATAACTTTCATAACTGTCAGCTGAGAACCTAAAGTCATAAAAACCCTGTTCACACACCCAGCTTCCAATCCCCCTCTAATTCTACCATGGCGACTACACAGGCGTCAATCTTCCAAGGACACCAGGGTGTCTCTGATCCTCCCGCCTGTTCGGAATGTGGAGAGCTACGTCACACGAGCTGGCAGAAACCGCACTGTGCTCTAGTTTGTCATGGACAGCCAATTGTTCAGCACTCACTTTCCTGGAGGGTGCCATTATTGTTTCCTGCCTCACTTGGCAGGGCTGTGTGCAACTTGCTTTATAAGATCAGTCAGACCCCATCTTCTTACAGTGCCCTCTGCTCAAAGGTTTTGGCTCAGCCTCGGGAGTTTTGCTCATCAGCTGATGAAAAACCTACTTAGAATAATTGTGATTCCGGAGGGCGAAATGTGGCCTGTCCGTCAGTGCAATCAGAGATAATGAGAG
Source organism: Hiodon tergisus (assembly GCA_025775045.1). Lineage (NCBI taxonomy): Eukaryota > Metazoa > Chordata > Actinopteri > Hiodontiformes > Hiodontidae > Hiodon > Hiodon tergisus. Next base: position 24,755 of record JAOVYW010008717.1, read on the forward strand.
AGTGACACATGTTGGTGTACTGTAACTAAAATGCTCAACGAGGGCTGTTTCTCCACAGCCAGGGCAAAGTCTGGCCATGTTCTGTTTATACTGTATAACCGTATCCATTCCAAGAGTGGTAAGCCACCTTGGAAGGCTGTAAAAATCTTAGGGTCTGAGTTCTGCCACTGAGTGGAATCCATGTTCTTTACTACTTTAATGGAATGTGAGGTTTGAAGGGTTTGGCGGCTTGCCGTTTCCTCTCTTTGTGCATATTCATTTTACAGTGACGTACTTCAACACTCTGATACAAGGATGTACTTCAACACTGTGTTATTCTACAGCATGGGTCTCTTGTCGGATTTCTCGGAACGGTGCTGGTAAGAACCAGTTCAGGCCTGGGGAGCTGGCAAAGCTCTTGAAGTCTTGTTTTATGTTGAACCCTCAGATGAGATGTAATAAATAAGTAAAGCCAACTTTTCCCTTTCCTCGAAATTGCATTGCCCCAGGGAACACTAATTTCAATATAAAACATTAAATTTGAAGTAATTTAAACATGATCCTCTTTGGCTATTTTATTCAGATTTGCCTTGGAAAATAAAATAACCTATCCCTTTTCATCACCCAAACGTGTAACATTGTGTCTCAAATCTGATTCTACACGTGCAGCTTCCAATGTCTGAAAATACGGTCATTGCAACCCTGAATAAAATGCTATCATAAAATGCCCCACTAAAGAAAATGTGGTTATTTCCCCCCTAAACAAAATTTGGTTATTGGCCCCCTAAATAAAATTATACTGTTTCATTTGCCTCGTTTGCTCGTATAAAAGCAATGTCACCCATTGTTGCTGAAGCATGGAACTGATCAGATTAGCATTGCTTTGCATAGCCTAAAAGGATTTGGAGGAGTACAAACATCATTGTGTCTTTCTCTGAAATTTAAATGTAGGCACTATTTAAGCAACCACACTGTGCTGGGCTACAAGCACACTCCAAGGCCTGCCTTTCTTTATTTAGTTTTTTTTTTTAAATGCCCTCTTACTCGTTCCTGCTTGGTTTCAGATGTTGTGCATTCCAAAGGCTCACACAACTATTCAGGGCATACAAGTCTTCCAAACAGTTCTGACATGGATCCAGCTTGTTACGACAGTGCTGGACTAGCTCCAATTTCTATTAATCTTGTTGTCTTCGCCTTGATTTCAGATCCTCAGCAAATGCTGTAAAAGCTGCCACGACAAGTGAATACTGTTTTGATAAAAAAATATATAATATAACGCATTCCTGTATTATACGACCGCTTGCGTTTTACATCACATACATTGTTGACATCAATGGCACCACTCGCATCACATCGCAACTCGTCACTGACATCACATTCTGCACATGAATTACAATGCACAGAAGCTGGCGAGGCATGCTTTTGTCTGGTTCTGTTTTTATTTGATTTCACAGTGGCATTGAGCATGTTGTTGACTTGTTTCTGGGACGCTAAGTGTCTGCTGTGATTGCTGTTCGAGACAATTATAGTGGGGCATCTGCAGGGTTATTGAGAGTTTCTGACAAGCAAGACAACAACTGTTTATGCCTTGCTCATATTCCTTGAGTAATGTGCACACTGGGAGTCCTCCAGTTGAAATGGACAACAGCGTTCAGTTAAGCACAGCACATTCAACACATAAATCCATCTGTGAAGATGGGGCACTTAGAAACGATGTCTTTTGGCATCTAGGTATATAAATGATGGTGCATGGGTCACCTCAAAATAGCTATTTATCATTTTCACTATGACATAAGGAAGGAAAACTCAAACCACAGCTCTAAAATCAAGGACCTTTCAGAAATGCCACAAAAACAAATGGAAAGTCTTATCCATGGATCAAAGCGGGCAAAATGTGCTGCTCTTTTAAGAATGAAGAGATTTTAATAATGAGATAAGATACATTTAAGATACAGTTGATCTTATTTATTGAAAATGCAAAATGCAGGTTGGTAATAAAATTAAGATTTATACCTGTGGCTTGTAATACATCAGAAATGAATCTGTGCAGATGGCAGTACTTGTATAAGAAGCATCGCATAGATCAGTTCTGCCAAAAAGTTTGCAGGTTGTTTTGTATTACATTAATTATGTAATGAAAGAGGAACAGACAAATACCTATAGTTGGACAATATGTGGGTATTTAACATTGTATTTGGTCTCTGCCAATTCGTGATCTGGAAACTCCCTTGAAGACAAAAAGAGTTTCTGTTAGAAGATTAGTGAAAAGGTGAGAGAGAGGATGAAGATAAGAGTCCTCATAATCTTTTAGAAATTGCTGATCTTTTTTTTCAAGTTTTACACTTGATCTTGTCAACCAGTCTCTCAACACAAGAAAGATATTCCACCGTTCATATCATCAGTTCAGGTTACCAAGCTGGGGAAATTGTAATGGCATACAAGTAACAACACTAGACTACAAACATCTCAGCACTGGAAGTTGTGTTACAGCTTGTCATCAATTTCTAAATCTCTCAGCAAACACAAATTATTATTATTTTTTATTTCCCAGTGTTTCATAAACAATGCATTTCTGTCTTGTGCTTTTAGAAAGGAAAAAGAAATGATGACTAAAAAGATGTACTGAATACTCTTGTGTTGTCTAAACACAACAAAAAATGTTTCTACTTCATGTTAATAAGCTCCTTCTTGCAGGACAACATATTCTACCCCTTTGGGCTATATTCTAGACCCTTTTGAGTCTACAAAAATCTCTCCTTTTTAGCTACTCTGTTTCCAAACTAAAATAAATAAATTATGATGAAATAAACAATGATTAAAGAAACAAATTAATTTGTGATGGAAAATTGCTGTATAGAAATGTGAATAGTAAAATGGAGGCACTGCAATAGCTATCACTTTCTCTGCATTTGTGGTCAGGGCCCTCTCCTTGGCTGGATGATGAGGACAGTGCAGATGAGATTCCCTTCACAAAGAACCATCGATTGGACTCTATGGACAGAGGATGTGATTCCAGATGGAGTTCCCAACATATTTTTCAGCCAGCGTAGCCACAAATGTTGTGGTTTCAGGGGCCACATAAAGTTATAAACTTTGAAAAAAATAAAGATTTAGAATCGGCAATTGTGCTAATGCACTGCGGGTCATCACTACGACTCCTTCAGTCCTAGTCGCTTCAGAGCCGCCTGTCTCTTTTCCACACTTCAGCCTACACAGCCCACATGAAATGTTCAGAAGTATAGCATTTGTAGGAGAGACATGTCACGCCTAGTGGTACTGCAAGCCTTTTTTTAAATATGATAATAATTTAAAAAAAGGAAACTATGCAAGTTTATCCGGATAGGAAGTAAGGCAATTCCCTGTCCATTCAGAACCAATGGCAGAAGGACCAAGATCATCTCTCTCCTCTCCAACACCCAGAGAATGGTCACCTTTATCTCGTGTTCTCTCACCCCCGTATTTTTGCCCCTCCTTCTGACATTCCGACAGACTGTCTCAGTCCCCCCCAATGAGGGCCAGCGTCGGGTTGCAGAATGGTGTTCCTAGCTCATGTTCAGGGAGTTATCTCATAACTTGTAATTTGGCTATAGCATCAACATCATGCTTTTAAGAGCTTCAGCGCCAGGTGAGGCCTCACTTAACAAGTACGCACTTAACGAGTTGACACTTAACAAGCTCCTACTTAATGAGGAAACACTTAACAAACGAACACTTAATCAGACCTCACGTTAAGCCACAACACTTATGACACAAGACTCTTTGCGAGGCTACACTTAACAAGACAACTCCTCAGCAGAGTTGTATCGATTAAGCATGGTCTGTTTCAATGGGCACAACCATGCCCAAAACTGAGTGCTGGGGAGATTTAAACAAACAAATCATTTTGAACTAATCTTTTAAGTTAACGAAAGGAATTTACTTGCGGCGTTCATATGAGGTTTTGCTTGCCTGTGCAGCAACTTGCAAACCAAATTATTGAGTGACGTATGCGGCAGCCAATAAAAGCTCTGTTCTGGAACAGGCAGAAAAAAGGCACATAATGTCTGGCTGGTCGGTCTTTAAAATATTGCCTGGTACTACTGGTTTAATAAATTCTGTACTTAATATAAGCGATATTTATTGGCATTCTTTATCTTTTGTTTTACATAAATATTGTTTATGGAAAAAAATGGATGTTAAATGTTAACTATTTTTAACGTAACTGCCCCTAACTACTAAATATAACTACTATTTACATTACTTTTGCATTACAAGTGTAATGCAACCAATAGGTACATTTTGAAAGGCTTGTACAACAAAGACATTCTACATTAAATAAAGCAGGTTATGGTAAACACGTAAATAAAAGAAATAGAACTTGTGTGACCTCTGAAGATAACAACACAGCTGTAGGGGTCAGTTAATTTGGGGCGTATGGTTCAGCTGTCGCAGGGTCTACACTTGCACCTTAGACCGGCTGCTTACAGAATTTAGCCTACTAGAAATACTACTGAATGGATCTGGAGTCAAAAGAATCGCTTCTTCACATTGAACTGAATCAAATGAACCGAATCACTGAAAACAACCTTACTTCCAATCATAGGTAAAATGTGACTGGCATTGGTGGCCGTTGAATCCTGGCTCTAGTCCAGTAAGAGGGAGATAGGAGGGGCTATACATGTTTTAATGGTATAAAGTTGTTTATTACAACGGATTCACGGCCCTGCATTTCTTTTGGTCAGTTTGAGACAATTACACATGGCTGCCTGACGAGCTGATTAATAAAATGCGCAGGTGGTAAACATAGCCTAAATAATGTATTCTTGTTGCAATTCAGAAATAGAGATTGGAAAGGACATGTAGTTGTTTTATATCAGCTTTGCCATCAATGGAAGATTTTAACTTAATGTCTACAAAATTGAGAGCTAACAAGAAATATTGAGCCACATTTATAGTAAATTATACTGTGTGGAATCCAACCTTTAGGACCATGCCCACAAGTAGGCCAAAACCAGAAAGCCACATGTTAGAAGGAATTCTCTCCATTTTTGTTTTCTCAGTTTATGTAACATTAATTTAACATTAATAATAATGGACAGTAAGGTTCATAGAGATTACAGTCATTGATGGAATTATGTTTATGGTGAGCATTAAAACTTTTTCTCTCCTTGATTAAAATTTAAAAAAAGTTTATGGATTAATTTGATAAAAGTGAGGAGACTACATGTTGTGCCTTCGCAATAACCCACACCCTCTCGTGCTTTATTGCTTTAATCTAGCACAACGGCCCAGTGTAATTTGATCTTAGAACACAGACATATTGTATGAACAATCTCATTTTATTAGCCAAAAGGAGAACCAGTTATGGATCAGTGGCTATAAAAGCCTTGCCACCTGCAGAATACAGTAGATAGGATCTATCCAAATGAAAACACAAACACTCTCAAATTCAAATTTAAATATTGACTATTTATATTGGTAGTTAGAAGTCTTGTGGAATTGACTATTGTGGGTTGTCTTAACCAGTGCATTTGTGGAAAAAATTTTTTTTTACAAGTGTATTGAAATCTTCAATTAGTTTGGGATTGTAAATTCCCCAATTAAAAAATATCATATCTTGGCTCAACGGAATTAAATTCAAATGGAGAGGCGTCATTCTGGGTAGGCGTCTGGGTAGCTAAGATCAACCCCTGGCAGTGCTCTGCTGATGGTGTGCAGTTGCTTAGGGACTCTCGAATTTAAATGATCTGCATTTTAACTTACAAATCTAAATCAGCAGGCTGAGGGTTAATTTGGATGACCGCCATTACCAAAAGAAAGAAAAAATAAGTAAGATAATATTATTGTAAACTTTGCGGAGGGCTCAGAGTAGTCAAGGGGGTTGCATGGTTTAAGCTGTGCTATTTACAATTTACTGCTGTACAGCTCTGGTTTGTGCAAAAAGTCAGTCACTAAACTGATATTACAGTGCCTATAAAAAGTATAACCCCCCCCCCCCAACCCTAACCCTATAAACATCCAAGGGGGGTTAATACTTCTTATAGGCACTGTAATATCCGAATAATATGCATGGAATCAGAAAATGGACAGAGTAAGTTTCTATTTTCACGGAAAATCTCTTCGTAGTTTGACTAACTCTACTGCCAGTGGAGGTTGTCAGGTAGAACAGCATTAAAGAGCTTGACAGTGCAGCTTCCGGAGAGCACCATTTTTTTCCCTATCATACAATACAAAACAATCATAGTTTTAGATCAATGGATTGTACCTGGAGCCAGGACAAAAAATATCTGTATTATTCAAAATCTGCAGGAACTAAGTGCAATGACAGTGTCACTAATGCCTTTGCACCCTTGTCATTGCTGTCAATACGTCTCACTGTCGATACATCGAACCATGATAAATTGTTTACCATCCTTGTTTACAATATCAGAATTTATAATGGGAGCACACTTTATGACTGGGCCTGATTGGAATTGATTTAGCCTGCTTGAAATTCATGGATTTACTTGAATACAGAACACAGACATCCTTAAGAACATACATACATCAGAAAAATGTTGTGTCAAAATAAGACCACATTAAGGGAACAAGATAATTGTAATATTTCATTATTGTCACATAGCCCGCTACATGCTGTACAGACCATTAGCTGCTGGTGGTAGATCAGTGGGTGATATTTCTAAATGTGTGTGTCTGTCTCTTTAACAGGGTGAAGGCGAAGAAAGGGGTGAACCTGCTCAGCACCCGACCCAAAAGTACGCTGTGGAGAGTGAACTGGGAGGTGCAGTCTGGGGCCAAGCACACCCTTGCTACTGTGGATGTTACCAAGAGCCAAGGGGTGCAGCAGGGGTAAGCCCAGTGGTCAGACAGTGCTCCAACATGTCGTAGTCGGATTCCAAAGCATCTTAACAGCAACGCTACGTCCATTTCCTGAGCTACTGACTGAAAATCTCTGAAATGACTGTTGTTGTGCCTCGTAGGACTAATGGGGTATAGTTATACTGTGTACAGAGAGTGACTCACACCATTTACAGTTTCACCCATTTGTATAGCTGGATATTTACTGAGGAAATTTAGCTTTAGTACATTGCATTGCTCAAGATTAGTACTACAGCAGTGCTGATATTTTAACCAACAACCTAACTCCAAAACATTATAACACTGAAAACATTATAACAGTGAGGCACACTGTTATTCCTTCCATTGCTTTTCTTTCTGTAAATTAAAATGCCATAGTTTCCTCCCATAGTTTCTCTCCTTTTTTTATATTATATGGGCATAATTTGCTTAGAGGTAAGAGAAGGTCGTTAGATGACAAGCCGTCATTCAGTTAGACCGTCTCAGAAATAATTAACAGAAATAACCTATGCTAAGTGACAACCTGGCAGAGTCCAAAGAAGCAGGTCTGACTATTTCAAGTTTGATGCAGAGTTTGTATTAAAATGATTTAGAGTGATGCAAAAGTGATGGTTTCTATTGCATAGAAAAGCAAGGAGTTGTTTCTTTTGTAAATATGTGCAAAATCCCTGTCGGCTGTTGGCCACTCATGGCATAGTGGCTTTTGAAGGAAAGTGTATTGAAAAGGTAAGTCACTCAGGAGTCACAACAATAGAAGTCACTGGCACTCTATAAGAGTTCATGTTGTGTTTTGTTTTTTGTTTTTTCTCCCAGTACCATACTGTGATCCATTGCCTTCCCCCTAACCCTCCATTTACACAGGCCATTGGTAAATGAAGCCCATCGAAACAACGTTTAACAACAAATTGGTCTCTCAAAACTCTCTTGAACCTCTCAAATCCCCTGTGGTGAAGGTTGGATTTTAGACCATCAGTCACTGTCTATAGCAATGTTCACTGATTTAAATCAGTGAATTGGATCGATGGGTCGATGGGCAGAAGGGTATCAGTGTTTGGAGGGCAGCATTTACGTGACAAGTGCTGGATGTGACTGGTGTCCATTGAATCGGAGCTGTAGCGTCTCATTTCAGGTTTCTCTTAGACTGACACCTTCTCAAACAGAAGACAAGAATGCGCTTGAGTTTTCAGTAATTGTTATCATACATTGCATTATAAAAACAACATAGCTACCCAGTGTTTATGTGTTCACAGTGATTGCTTTCCCAGTAGCTCTGTTTTTCTCATTGAAGAGCTGACAACTGATTGTAGCATTTTTAATATTGTGTTATATGCTAATTGGCTGTAAAATGAAACCGTGAAACTGGTTGACGGTTTCAAATGATGGTTTGTCATCATCTTCTTTTTTTTTTCCTAGAGATCTGACTTCCAATATTGAGATCATGCAGCTAGACTTTGAGATGGATAACTTCACCAGCCAGTCTGTCACTCGGAGAATCAACTGGAACATCGACTACCAGGGTCAGAGTCCCACCCCGGACTCCGAGAAGGTAGTGACTGAGCTAACCATGGTGCAAAGGGGCGTTCAGGCCATCGTTCCTCTCTCAATGGTAAGTGTTCTGTAGACTAGTGCTCTTTCACACCGTGTCCGTACACTGGGGTATTGCCGTGCACATTTATATATATTACCGTAGTCACAGTGATGCCGTCAGAGAGCCGGAGAGTGAGTTCTTCAAACTAGGCTTTTGCTGTTGAATAATGCATACTGGTGTACAGAATAGCAACAGGTGCAGAAAGCAGGTAGTTCTGTTAATCTCTACTTAAATTTTTGAAAAGTGCGTTCTTTACCAAAACATTTTTGTTATGGTATCAAACATGGCATTGAAGGAAAACTGTCTGGTATTGATACCAACAGTAAACTAAATTTAAAATGCATTCATAGTTTTTGAATATAGTGCAAAACCAACGATTTTAATACACGGTTGTTTCTCAATAACGTAAAATTACCTCTGAATACAATAGTTTGTTATTATTCCTAAAGGCACCTTGAATGCCAAAAGGACATTTAACTCCACTGAAGACAACCTTGAGGCCTCCTTAAATGCCACAAGGATCTGGCACATCGGATCTGTCATAACTTTGTTTAACCCAACATAAACAAATTTTAATCTGTTAATCAAACAATTTATGGCATAGTTTAGTCACGAGGTAATAGGCTAGACAGCATAAAAAAACTGAAGCCGTGTGTTTCAGTTTGACAATTAAAAGTAGACATGATAAAGCTTTTTTATTGAGCAATTATTAAGCTATAATTTTATATTTTGCTAGTTAACAAATAAGTGCAAAACACTGTCAAATAAGCATGTTCTCGCTCTAGTCCCCATGGTTGAAAAGACAAGGGACATTGGAAATTGGAAATTGGTGAGAAAATATGTAACTATTGGTTACTCCACGTATATTAAAAAAGAGACGACAATGTATTATAAAAGGAAAATTTGAATATGAAATCTATCTCAGTAGCCACAGTGCAGGAATTCTGTATAAATGCACTGAAGTTAATTGTCAGCTGAGTCTTTGTAACAGTGGTCATAATCCCATAATGAGGCCCCATGGGTTCTATCGTTGTGACTGACCTGGGTCAAATGCAAAAGTGATGGTTCTATTGTATTGCATAGAAAAGCAGGGGGTTGTTTCTTTTGTAAATATATGTCAAATCCCTGTCGGCTGTTGGCCACTTATGGCATAGTGGCTTTGAAGGAAAGGGTATTGCAAAGGTAAATCACTCATGAGTCTTTTTAACAGTGGTCGTAATCCCATAATGAGGTCACTTGGGCTCTGACCTGGGTCAAATGCAAAATACTTGAAAAAGTTTAAAAAAAAAATTAAATCCAATACAAGTGCATATACAACACAATGAAAATACTACCAACATATCCTTTTGCAATTCTCTTAATCTCAAATGCTTTAATAAAATCCTCAAAGGTCAAAGTTTTTTACAAAAAAAAAGTTGGGCAGATGTTTTGGGAAATGTACAAATTGCTCCAGTTGTATTTTGCTTGACTTAAAACAATTATTTAATCATTTGTTTATTTATTTAATAAACACCAGCCTCACTCAACACAAATGCAGTGCTCTTGTTAGCGGTTAAACCAATAGATATAATGACTTGTCATCAGCAAGCATATTTTCTTTGGGGAAAACACAATTTTATGATAATTTTATTTGACATATTTCAGAATTGGCTACAGATTTAGCTCTCGGGGAAGTTTAGTGAGCAGTACAGACTTCGCCCTGATTTAGCATTGGGGAGAAGTTGAGTGTGCAGTGCAGAATTTGCCCTGATTTAGCATCGGAGAGAAGTTGAGTGTGCAGTGGAGAAATCGCCCTGATTTAGGAGGGACAGAGGGACCAAAAGCCTGAGTAAACAGCTTATCTGACTGCTTTCACTAGAGAACAATTCACTGTCAGGGGGGTATTACAGTGTGTGTGTGTGTGTGTGGAGAGTTCTTCAGAGAACCAAGCCGTTGTTCCTGTCTCCCAGGCTTAGCTTGTGACCCTTTCATTAAAAAAAAGAAAACTCCTGGCTATGTGACTTTAAATACACATATCTTGCTGTGATCCCTTTTGACCTGTCAACTTGTCAATCAACGCAATTGGTTTGCTGGTAAATGGCTGATTTGGTGGAACAATGTCTATGCCGTTCAAAAACGTCACCTCAAATTAATGAAAAATGTATTTGCACATATTCTTTAAAAATAATAGAGTCGAGTGCTGACTTTTCTGCCGGCAGAAAATTGGAAAAAGAGAAAAGGTCTCAACCCTGGTGCTTTAGGTCTATGCTAAATCGAGAGGACCCTACTCTCCTGTCTGTCTGTGAGTCTGGGTTAGATGCAGCATGTTAAATCTGGCCAGTGCGTCTTACCCCTGTCATTGGCTCTGGTTTTACTACCTCTATTGAACTAGTCAGAGTTCCCTTAGTGATTTACAGTCTACATGTCTGATTTGTTGCTGTCTCTAAGTGTCATTGTTATCTTGGAAAAGTATCAGGGTCAGTTATATCAGTTATGAGCTGATTCAAAAATAATTAATGAAGTAAAAAAAAAAACCCCAGCAAAAACAGTGCTCTGTATAACAGGGATTGGGAACCATGGTGTTGAACAAATACAAAAACATGGGTTTTATAATGGGTGGGGTCTTGATGGCAAGGTACTATGATGACACAATTTGCCCATTGTGTTAATTGTAATGATGTACTGCGCGCCTCTCTCCTCCAGGACACTGAGATTATCAACACGGCCATCCTGACCGGCCGCACAGTTGCCATTCCTGTGAAGGTGGTCTCCATAGAGATGAGTGGGGCTGTCATGGACGTATCGTCAGTGGTGGAGTGCAAGTCCTCAAATGAAGACATAATCAAGGTAAAATATGGGGTGGATTTTCTCATGGGAGCTCTTTGTGTGACCTGTACAAGTATCCAACCACTGCCCATCATCTTTTTATTCAGAAATGTACAAGGGATTCGTCATAGTAAGAAAGGATGAATGTACTGAAATTCGGTTGCACCATAGGGATTATGTTTTCAGGCCGTGTGGAGTGATAAATTCAGCTCACACATGGAGAGGCGAGGCCAGAGCAGATTGTAAGGTACAAAAGACCCAGAGTAGTCTTGCCGGTTTTTTAACACATAGGATCTCCTGAGTGTATGACCATTACTTTTCGGGTTGTATTAGTCATCATAGAGATCAAATAGAAGGACAATCAACAACAACAAAAAAACTTTTTTGTCTACTCAGGCTCTCCAAAGACAGAAAACTATTCCAGCTCTTCTGCTGTCATAATTAACTCCACAGACAAAGGGACTTTATTTTAACTGCAACTGTTCTCGAGGGTTTTCAGAATCAGTAGAACCTGGCTTGACCTGGAAACTAACCGTAAAGAGAGCGAAAGTCAGAAAATAGGTCAAAAAGCTCTGGATAATGGTCTAATCATTGGGGGGCTACACACACAGTTCATTTTTTAGATTTTTCATTCTGAGTAATGATTATCATCATGATTCAATTATGCTATAGTATCTCAGCTCCCAGCTATAAATCATAAAACCGCATGGGGAAAATACCAACACATGTTTTCGATAGACTCCTCTATCCTCTCAGGTCGAGCGATTAAGACATTACTGATTCAACAGCCTGATTCAAAAGCTTCAACTTCAATCAAAATAGAGGCATGTCTCAGCCAATGGCCGTACAAAGCCACAGGGGTCATTGTTTAGCTAGAGGGTAGGAAACACTACTGCATCCCTTCTGGGCTTGCCTTTCAGTGGGTCTCCCAGTTAAAAAGCTCAGATCTACCAATGTCCAGACCTACCAACAGCGAAACCCCTTTTGTTTTTCAGAGCACAAAGGAACTGCAATGTTTATGTTTTTAGTACCACCTTAAAATCCTAGGTTTAGTTTTTGTATTTGTCTTAACCATCAGAATGGCAGAAAAGTAATCCTTGTATAGCGAAGAAATGTAAGGCTTTAACATTGGAAGCAAATCTAGACATTTCCAAATTATCTGAAATTGTCTTTTTAGATTCCAAAGGAATCTCAAAGGGTTATAGAGAAAGTTTTTAGAATTAATTACTTCATCTTGTCATCCTTTTGTCTACAGACAAAACAAATACAGGATTTTTAAACCTATTTTACATTCACAAGCCTACAACTTATGAACAAGCTCAGGAAAGTAAACCTTTTTGTCTCTGTAAGGTACTTATTATTAGATTATGCTTTTCATTCTGATACAAGCTAATAAAAATCTTCTGGAGTTCCATCTCTTCTGTAGCTTTATTATTTAAACAGATGAGCCCATGGACCATGTGATAGATGACCGTGGAGGGAGTCATGCCAGTTTATATCAGTGCCGTAGGTGGTTCTGATTGACTAAAAGGATCAATTCGAATTTAAATGTATTACATTAAAATTTATATTGAGTGCTTTTAAGTCAATAGGATGGAAGAATGTGAAGGTAAAAAGGATGGTTCTCGGATATATAATTCAATTCAATTCAATGTTCCAGCAGGCAATGTCTAATAACGTTTGCTAGATCTGAAAGCTCATTAGCTGTAAGTTTTTTAAATCATAATATCATAATGTCCTAGCTTCTGATGGTCAGGTGATATACCTAGGTGAGGTATAAAATGTGTTTTTTTAACATCACAACTTAGGTTAAGCATTTTGGTGGTCATTTTGGTTATGTCTAACTGTAGAAACATGGCACTATTAAATTTAAACACATCTCCTGGTACAACAACAGCTCCATTTCCTCAGTCATATAATAGGAAGGAACTGAGGAATTACTCTATGCTGCAGTTGTGTCAAGAGCAAGGAGAGCATTTGAGTTATTTGTCAGTACCGGTTAACATTATTTCCTTGCTTTCGGCCAGCAGATGAGACACAGCACAGCATGTTAATCTGCACATTACCAAGCGTTAGCATGAGAAGCGATTCAATAAGTTAGACTGCAGACGCAGTGAGGTCCCCCACAGTGGTGCATCCTACTGACACAGCACAGTGAGAACTCCACGGTGATTTAACTTCAGACACAGTAAACATTCCACAGTGTGCTATCTTACAGACAGAGTTCAGTCTCTTAACCTGGAGATACAAGGTTCTGGCCAACAGGCACAGCACAGCATCAGCTCCTACTTCTGAGCCCCCAAGGCTCTGGTACTTGTCTCCATGAACTGCTTTTGACTTTCAATTAGCCGCCTGACTTCATTACCAGCCAGAGGAGCACATAGAAATTAGAACACTTACCATAGGGCTGGGAGTAATTAGGAGTAAATTATAAGATCGACATGACTTTGGCTGGTGGGCTGGAAGGACCGGAAGGCCCGGTCACTGATATATTCAGCTGTTCTGTAAAGGACTTTATTTCACCTCTATTCTCAAAATTTTAATTTCAAACCCACCATTATGCAACTTTGATTATTTTTCTTTAAATTTCTTATTGGTTGGTCCTGGCCGGTTTTAATTTACTTCTGTATCGACTGTAGTCTGATTTTATTGATTATATTATTTTGCAGTTCTACTAATGGCCTGTGTTGCCAATTTAGCAACTTTTTGTTTGTTTGTCAAAGTGACCAACAATAAATCCATTTGCTTTCACAGCTGACCATAGCTACATTCTGAGAAAGGAGCAACAATGCATAAAATAGTGCATTGTGACGTTTAAATTTGCAAAGCATCAAGTTATAAATAAAAAAACATTATTGCATAGTGAATTCTATAGTCAGTAAATTCGATCAGATGTGTATATTTAAATGACAAACATCTGATCACTTTAACAGTTAGTTAACTTCAGTTAACCAGTTGCCCTTTACTGAACTAGTGCCACCTGGCCTCCTTGCTGCAAGTGAGAAAAATGCCAATGAAAGTGATTCCTTTAATTTGTCTGTTCATCTGTCCATCACATATTAACTACCGATTGCCTTAGGGGAAATTTGTTGCCAAACACGCCGATACTCATTCACAGTGTGAGAAATTGGTGGCTCAGTCTGGAGAAAATTGGCTGATATGTAAATAAGTAAAAGCATCTTGTCGGGCAGAAATATTTAATAGATATGTAATATGAATGTTGAGAAATATATCCAAGTTTAAATTAGTCAAATTACTGGTGGAAGAGGCATATCCAGAGATAACGATTTTTATTTATGTTCGATTTTTATTAAGATTTTAAAAATTGCATTAAAAAAATTAGAGAAGTATTAAATATTCTAGGTAGCTACATACAAAACGATGCGCTATAAATATTCAATCTTGTCCTTAGTGGTACGTCTGCTTATCTCTTGGTCCAGGTCTCAGTGACAGATACACTACTTACAGAATTCAAAAGTATAGTTCAAAATCTTCTGCATCATATAACACACAATGCATGCAAAATATATGACAAGCTAAGTTGAGTCCCCTTGTTATTGGAGTGAATGTGTTTTCTGTGGTGACTAATACCAAACTTTATATTAGAGCTTCCAGCAAATGTTGCTTTCAAGACAAAATAAACGTTAAATAGAATCCTAAATGATCTGTGAATGAGGTTGATGTCATGATTTTTTCTCCATTGAGAATTAAAATCTTTTGCAGGTATCAAAAAGCTGTGACTATGTGTACGTCAATGGGAAGGAGTCGCGGGGGTCCATGAATGGCAGGGTAGTCTTCACCTACGAACACCTGAAAGCACCCCTGGAGCTGACAGTGTGGGTGCCCAAACTGCCACTGCAACTGGAGCTCTCAGACAGCAGGCTGAATTTTATCAAGGGCTGGAGAATCCCAATCCTGCCAGGGCGCAGGTAAGGAGATGGGGCCTGGGAGAGCTACTACTGGAAAATAATCTATGGGGCTGGGTTGACAGTGAGCCCCTATTAGGGGTCAATGGCTAGGTGGAGATTACCAGAGATATACTGTTGGGTAACAGCCAGCTCGACAGTGAATCCTGTAACCTGTAACCCCTTCTAGACCCCTACATACCAGCAGTGATATCAGGTAGGATGTGCCTTATGTGCCAATCCTCACTTAACTTCTCATGCCGGCTGCATTGACTGAAGTGTGACGAATGGTGAGTGGCTCGAAGGCAAACGAATCACGGAATTCCAGCAAGAGGCCTCTCGCAGGATGTCAAGAGAGGAGGCAGTCATATAAAAGATAGATATTTTGGATAAAGGATGGTTATATGCTCCAGAACTTCCACTCCAGGAATTCAACTGAATGGAATTGGTATGAAGTCCTCCGCAGCTGTGAGCTATGGCAGCCCAGCGTAGTCCATAGTGTTGCTGGAGAGCGCATTTATGATCAGGCGAAATAGGAAATTTGGGAAAGGATGAGTATGATCAGTAAATATACTGGGTACATACAGGAAGCATCTGTGAAAGCCATCGCAGCAGCACTGCCTCTCGAGCCATGTAGCGTTCTGCAACAGTGGCTGAAGTGATGATTATAAATAATAATACTGGGCTCTACACTTCTTCACAATACCATCCTTAGGATACCCAACCAGAAAAATGTAATCATCAGCGATGACAATTTACTGACAGAGCCGCTGTACAGCTCTCCATACACTTAAAGAATAGTCAAATATGCTCTGTATGTTGGAAACAAGTACTCAAACGGATTTGCTTTTTCTTTTAAGTTAGATTTCGTTTTTTTATTTTATTAAAGTTCCAATTTTATCAAGTGATAAAATTATTTTTAAATGATAATAGAAAATACACCGCGTTCCAAATTATTAAGCAAATGATATTTTACACTGATTTTCCGAAATAGTCGATGCAAATGTCAGTCAGTATAATTTTCAAGTCATAAAACTGTTAGGGTATAAGTCGAATTTCATTGAACAAACCACCCAATGAAAACAGTATTTTTTTCAAAAATAAGAAACTCAAAATGCACTGTTCCAAATTATTATGCACAACAGAGTTGAAAAACATTTTATGATTTCGGTTGTAAAGAACTGAAAATGGTAATTTGTTGAACTTTGAGCATTTGGAGGTCATATTTACTGAAATCAAAAGCTATTTCAATCAAACACATCTTAACAGGGCAAGTTAC
>JAOVYW010008726.1:0-41139 GCA_025775045.1 Hiodon tergisus
TCTCTCACACACACACACACACACACACTCACATTCTCTCTCACACACACACACACACACACACATTCATACTCTCTCACACTCTCACACACACACACACACACACACACTCACACTCTCTCACACACACACACACACACTGCTCCCTGCCCGTTGATTTCCTGTGTTGTTGGGCAGACTGTGGTTTCTCTTTTGCTGAGCCTCCCACAACACAAAGCCATCGACAGACGTTTAGCATCCCTGCTTTTGTTATTTCATCCTTCCACTGCCAACACAAAATCCCTCCACTCCCTCGTCTTTTGAAAGAAACATGTCTCTGAAAAGTGGTTTGAAAAGTTCAGCTCTCTGTTGCCTCCCTTGTTGTTTTATTATTTTATGGAGTTTTGACGATTTCAGCCCTATGTTCTCTCCTACGTTCTTCTTTACCGGAAAGTCTTGTGGTGAAAAGTCGACGATGAGCCAATACACCGCTGACATCTCCGCACGATAATGGCCAGCTAAGTAGTTTTCAGGCATCCTAGTTAACTCCTTGTATCTGGCCTGTACATGAGCTGTGCGTTTGATTGCATCCCAGATCCGCTTAAACACTTCTCTCCCTGGACAGTTTTGAAACGTGCCAGACCTCCCTCTGTCAGTGAAACCTTGCTAATGAATTTGGGAAAATGGTTGGACAGTTACCTTTCCAAGGCACTGCGATGTCCACACATGTACACCACAGATGTCCACGGATGCATTGTCCAAGGAAACTGACTCCACTGCGTCAGCAGTTCTGTGTGTCCCCTGCAGCATGAACAGTCTGAAATCTGGGCCCACCTTAAACAAAACAAAGCCTTTTCTGTGTTTTTAGAGAGACAAGGAAGTGCTTGGGTGAATATTGCCCATTTATCTCAACCTGGTACCCAGTATGTTCCACCTGCTCCTCCCTGAGAGCTCACTGAGAACGGATTAAAGAAAAGCCAGTGTAGGCCTAGTGCAAAAGTTCAGTGGAGGGTTGACGTTCTCTATCTCCTGTGGTACTATGAGGCACAAATTGGACAGAATAGTAGCAGGATTGCCCTCTGAGGGATGAGCTCACAGCCATTTAGCAGAATTGTCATGAGACAGCAGAGCGAGGAGCACATCCACTGCCATTCAAAGGGCTCCCTCCACGGCAGACTGGCGGGGCCTAATGAGGCGCTGAGGTGACCCAGCAGCTGGGGTCAGGGTCGGGAGGTGCCCCTCGTGTGGTGCTCTATTCCCCAGCCGGCACCCAGAGCTCCGGTGTGCTCAGACTTCAAGACTCGTCACAGCTGAGTGCTCTGGGCTGCCCCTGTAGCCTGCACTCATCGCTGCAGGGAGAGCAGGGGTCCTGCTGCTGCTCTTTACTGCCACCTGCTGGGTTCACGAGATGGCACATGGCGCAGTTACCTAGCCCCAGAATGACGTGGTTAAACACCATTAACAGGGAGAAGGTTTATTTATGAGTTTTTCATTCCATTTCTCACACTTCAGTAAGACATTGTAAACGTATTTGATTTGTATTTGTTTACAAAAAGAGCATTATGAATAAGTTAATAATAAAACAAATATGACTATATTCACTATAAAGTCACCATGACCTTGATAGCATTCCTCTGTGTAGCCCAACGTCTGATACCTCCAGCGGAAAAAAGTAGATCCAGGGAGTTCCAAGGTCTGAAATAAGGGTACTGCCCAGATTCCAATGGGTGTCCAGCACAACTGAGCGCAGGTTTGGGGTGCACTCCGCTTCTCAGCCTGGTCGCCACATTCTCAATCACATACCAGCGATTAACATGCACGCTGGTTGCCACACAGAGCCAGGGTCCAGCGGCCATTGAGATGTTGGACAGTGTTTGTTGTCAGTGTGGACCCAGCAATCTACAGCTGCTTCATTAAATGTCACTGCAATCTCAGATACCATCCCCATTGTCGTATCATCACAATCACCATTCATATCATCTCTGGATAGCAGCATATAGAAAACGTTCAATCAGCCATCAGGAAACTCCCAGACATTGCCGGCCACAGGTTGGCTACTACTAAGACATAGGACAACACTCTTCTCTCATTGTCATTCACAATACAGGCCTAACTGATGCAAAAGCTTCATTAGCATTCACAGTGTAATTCATCAGAGACACAAGCTAAAAGAATGTCACCTATTGTTTGCTCTGTTTTGAAAGAATCTGCAGTCAGACATGGGTAAGTTGTGAACGGAGAACCACATTAAAGTCCGACAGATAACTCGTCGGTGCACCCCACACACTTGTCTGATTTATAGCCCGTTGAGATTGTGGATTGAGCATAAAACAAGGCCAGTTCGTTCTCAGAACGCTGTAAACGTGTCTGTGTTGCCCTGGGATTAAATAGGTAATTAGGAGTGCACACGCTTTTATGTATTCGCCTATTTAAAATCAGTTTGAGCTGGGTAGAATTTAATAATTGGCAGTGTTCTACATGCAATCAGTGTTGTGATTACATTCAACCTGCGCTGCGATTGCATACAACCCGTGCTGTGATTACGTGCAACCCGGGTAGCTAAGAGGAGCGGCCGAACAGAATCGTGTTTCTGTAGTGCTCGTGGCATTCAAGTGCAGTCTTTATTCTCCATCACTCAGACAAAATAACAGCGTTTGGCTGTAAGTGCCTCCTTCTTGTGTAATTTGACATTAGTTAATTTAGTCAAGTGCGAACGCGGACCGCCTCGCTTCTAGGACCGTGCTTGGGACGAAGTGGCGGCATGCACCAGCGCTAACAAAGTCTGTCTGTTCAAGTCGCCTTCATCGGTGGCCAAAGTCATGAATTATGAATGTTAAACATCGCCGAGTGCAGCTAGAAGTCGGTTCCCCAAAACGGTTTTCTGCTTGTGTTGCTCTTTCGCTGGGCACAATTAGCAAGGTGATTAATTATTCAAGAAAACTCTCGGCAATTTCCCCAAATCCAACCACTGTCAAAGACACAGCTCTCACTTTTTAAGGATCAGAGCAAGGTCTTTTTCGCCCTGCTATTGCTGCCTCTTCTCTCTCTGCAGGGGTACGTTAGACCGCTAACTCATTGTTTTTTATGGGAGGGATTAAAAGCAGGTCAGAAAAGTGCTTGTTCAAAAGTTTCTGATGCAAGTCCCCTGCCACTCAAACGAGGCTGTCTGAGATGTCAGGAATGAGTGTCCTCAGTCCACTTGTACAGAGCCGGGTAAGGTTATACAGGCCTGCAGGTCCCCAAATATTCCCCAAATCGATTCACCACAGTCTGAATTCTTCCTTCAAAGGATAACAGAATCTTGTACTGCAGGAAAGTAAAAACTGCATCGGATTTTCAGCAAGTGGGTTAGCAGGGTTAAATGTGTTTTAACGATGAGCAACTCTAGGGAGTTTCGGTACATATAAACCATATCTTTGCCATGGTGGTATCTAGATTCTAGAACTTGCCGTAACGGAATAATATTCGGAATGTTGAGTAATTTTGCGTCAATGGAAGGTTTGGCCAAATTTGACGTTCGAAAGGTTTATTTTTTGTCCAAGGAAAAAACTGTTGTTTTTTTAAACTCTTGAAGCTCTTCCTTCCCACTTCAAATAGCGTCAGTTTGCACGATAGTTTAGCTCATTAATTTTATGCCTAATTTTAAATTCCAATCTTATTAAAGGCCCTAGTATTCCAGTTCTTTGTGTTGTCAGTCATTGTGTAACCGAGCCCTGTAATTAAAGCCTGTTCCTATTAAAGAGATGATAAAAATAGCTACTGGTTATGTTTCCAGAGACAATGGTTAATTAGCTTGTCGCCTCGGTTATTTTGGTTGTGTTTCCTTTCATTTCCGGCAATTTGTTTACTTATTTATTTATTTACAGGTTTTTTTCCATTTTCACTTTTGTTAAGAACAAGATGGCCAGATGTTGCTTTTGTTTCTTAATTTGTTAAATCCCTTTGATTGTACATCTTGAAACAGCATTTTAAATGTACAAAGCCCCTTCACATGCATAAAGATCTTCTTTGGTAGGCTTCTATGTCTTTGAAAATCTCCATAATGTGTAAATAGTGTCTGGGGTTGAGGCAGGACCAGGCTGTTCAATGCCACCCTTTTGTTTATTAATTCATATTATGGTCTTTTATTGAAATTATATTTGATCATTTCATAGATGTGTGAGTGGCTGGCTGCTGTATCCTTTGGTTTCATGCATTGACCCATAAAAACAAAAAGTTATTTGCTATGGTTTAATTTCCAGGTTTGAACTGCTGCTGTTGTAAGAGTGCCTCACAATTACATCCACCGCCTACCAAAATCTCATTTATCTTATTTTTTAGCATTCCATTATAGGAAGCAAATTGCCAGAGAACTCAGCAGCTGCCAGCCAGAGCTGAACAGACACCACCAAGGAGTTGAATAATTACACTGTTACTCAGGAAGATACACATGTCTTGTTCTGGCAATTGTGGTGATAAAGCAATCACAGCTAGGAAATATGTAATCCTTCACAATTTAGGCAGAAAACCCTTCCCCTCCGTCTCAGCGTGTGCTTCCGGGCGCTCTCGGTATCCTCTATGAGTCTGAACTGAGGAATCCGTCTCTTTCCCAAGCAGCCGAGCAGGCCCGACGGCTCCACGTGTTAGCGATTTTGGTGCTGGGAGTGGACAGAGAAGAATTTACGCTGACGAGACAAGTCCGGCGGAACGAAAGGAATGGCCCGTATTGCCAGAATCAGCGGTTGCCAATCCTTGCGTGCGAGATCTCCTTGTGTCCCCCTCTGACGGGATAAATGTTGCATGAGGGGCGAGGCGATGCCGGAATTGGACGACTGAGCAATGATGAAATATGAAGATGGGGCGGGTGGCGGTGTTGCTGAGGTGGCCAGCAGGGGCCTGGAGAGAGGATGTCACGGTTCCCTAACTGCACTGAGGCACAAGGCAGACTCTGTGCAGTGGTACTTAGGACCACATCCAGGAGGAGACGCTTCTTTGCCCCACACCCCTGGCTTCTCACACTGAGGTGTCTTTGATCTTCTGCTCACACGTGAAAGGAGGAAAGCAGGCGTACCTCCCTGAAGAGCCTTCCTCTCTCCCCTTCCTTCAAACTCTCACCCACTCGCTCTTTCTCCTCTGCAGAAACGGAGGAGGGGCTGTGAAACCACTCCGTGAACTCTATGCTGCTGTTCGACACGAGAGATAAATCCTGTGAGCTCTATGAGACAGTAATAGAGTAATAGATTTTACATCTCCTATAAACCAGTTGCGGGATGGTTGAGATCTTTGTTATCATTTTGGTCCTTAACTGTACAGTTGGGCTACATAAGGAATTCTAAGGGAGATCATCAGCCCACCCTTTCTGTATTTAAAGAGGTTATAGGTAAAGATACAGAGACATTAGGCAGTGAGTAGGTAACCAGACATATGGCAAACACGGATCCACAATGAGAGCGTGTGTCCCAAACAATGGTTGACCTGCACTAAACAAGAAGCTACAGGCCCACGTTTGGAGAGCGGTCAACAGAACGCCATTGCCTGGCCATAGAAGCCCTCCAAGCCGGGCAAACTGAGTTTCAGCACTCCCTGGGGTTGGTGGCAGACAAACAGCTGTTTAATACAGATAAATCGGCACAGAGTCAGCTACTCAACAGTGGAACCAGCTCTCTAATGGTGTCGCAGTGGTGATAATGGGCTAATGGTGATAAATTGGTCCCCCTCTGAATTTTGGGAGAGATTTTTTCTCCCTCATTCCAGCAGCCCAGTAAAGGAGGCACATTGTGTTTCGATTGCTTTGCGACCGCCTGTTCGTTCGCAAACGTTTTTCCTCTCCTTGTTCGCCCCAACCCATGGGCAGCTGTGAGGAGTATACGTGTTCCTTGGCCCTCAGGCAGGTTAGTTCATCTCAAATCCCAGGATTGTTGACTGATTTGGAACCAGCTGTTGTTTGGTAGTGAAGTTAAGACACAAAGTAATGGAGGAACAGCTGGTTCCTCTATCACGTGACGTGATGGAAACAAACTTTGTTATGAGCATGGCGGGACGCATTGTTGTTTCCGAGGGTGTATAAATAATGAGGCCACATACAGTAATCGCTGTAATTATTCTGCTCTTTTCGGGCCAGAGAATCCAGAACCGGGCCAAGATTGTGCACGTCTTGCTTGGCCCCGGCTCACAGAACTGGAGCAGTTGCATCACTGTTCAACTTTAATCAGGTTTTAAATACCCCAGGGGCTCGTTTGCTGATACTCTCGAGATTCTGCCCCTCCACCAACACCCACTTCCCACGCTACTGAAACCCTCAGGCCAGGTAGGGAACTCTCTTTAAGCTCACGTACCTCACAGATTCTCTATGAATCGAAACAAAACACAGCTCCTGCTAGATGTTCGCACCGACGATTGCTTTCACATTTTTGGAAACGCTTTCCAAAACGAAGGCTGTCTCTATGTTGGTACCGGTATGCATTTTGTTATTTATGTACTTCTGAAATAGGTGGTGCGCAAAGTGTAATGTTTTTAATTGCGCTGCTTTAGCTCAAGTTCTCGTAGGGCTGAATCAGTCCCCTTGGCTCGAGATGAAAATAACCTCTATGTTTTCTCTGTTCTTAGTAAAACTGAACTCAAATTAATGAATTATTCTGAATATCTTTAGGCGCTCAGCTTTAATGACAGTGACTGTGGAATCTTGTAGGCCGCACGCTAATCCACTCTGATGTTCCCACCCTTTCGGTCAGTCTAGATCGGACGGTGCAGGCACATATCTGATCCCCCGTCTGATTTCACGCTCATGGCTGTGATCCAGAGGAGCTGATTCTACATCACAGTGACGGCACGTTAAATCTGACCGTCCGCCTGACAAGGTTCCCAACCGGAGTTGCTTCAGGTGTTTAAATGGGCAACAGTCGGTGGACTGTTAGAAGAACAGGTGCACTGGACAAGGGCCGTCTGGCAGACAGACGAACCACAGAATGCGATCTGAAAAACAGCCCAGATAAACTGCTGTTTCTGATGGCTTCGGTCCGGGTGATGTGCCTCTGGCCCGTGACAAATCAGAGCACATGTGCCATTTTATACAGCTGGGGTCAGTCTACGTGGAGTTTGCGTGGGCTTCTACCCTCTGTCCACCCTCTGTGTGGGTCGGGTGGATTGGGAAATGTCACATTGACCCTGTCTCCTGGGGTGTCTCCAACCCTGCAGTAAACTGGCCTCTCGTCCTGGGTGTACCTGAAAATGACACTCTGCGTATGGCTTATACTTTTTTTTACTTTAAAAAAAATTAAGCAGCTGTCAAGTCTTGCCGTATAATTCAGCTTTTCTTGGTCACCTTTCACTTAATATGTCACCTAGCACATTATCTATTATAGATAATAGATTATATTATAGATCATCATAGTTTTTTTGTCTAGCTGAACGATAAAAGCCAAGACATACATTATTATTCCCCAATAGGAATAGACTTTCTTCTGGTGGCTTATTTATGCAGTGGAATTCTCATTTCAACCAGAAAGGGGTAGGCGAAGACGACAGAGCTGACAGATTCGGGTGGCTGCCACATCCGGACTCTGGTTCTACCTGATGTGCAGTGGGAGCTGCCTTCAGAAGGGGGGCGGCCAGGGACGGGGGACACCGTCACGTCCGATCACCTCAACCAGGAAAGGTGCTCTCTCTCCAACCAGACCTGCCCCCCCCCCAGGGAGCTCCTGCGGCTGGGGGGAACTCCAGGTGCCTAAGATGAACCGTCGTCCACTGGCCAAGGCACCTCACGGGCCATATCTTTTGAAGCCTTGTTACAAAAAGAGTAACAGCTAGCCTGTTCACATGGGTCCCACAGCAAGCCAAGGAGCTTCTGGTTTATGCCATGATAGTAGACGACGCTAACCAGCAATGGTCTTTTGTGAAAGCCATCAGCTTGAGCAAAAGTTCAGAAGTTAACATTTAAAAGTAGATGACAAGGAGATGTTTTTCGGATTTCTTAAAAAAATAAAAAAATAAATCATAATCAAAAAAGAACATCATACCATGCCTGGCAGATCCTCAGGCCTGCGGCCAAGTTGGTTTTAAGCAAAACTTAGTTCGTTTCACAAACGTTCTTCCACTAGATCTTATATTCGTACTTAATTGTGATTTTGGGTACGACACAACAGGAATTGAGGGATTGCACCAATCCCTGAACCACGACGGAAAGATGGCGACGCCAGATGGTGGATGAGCGGTGATAGTTAAGGGAAGTCATCAGCTCATTTCCTGTCCCTTTGAGGATTCAGACATGCCTGCTCATAACCAGTGCACGGGAAGGCGGAGTTTCGCGCGTGCTTAAGCGTCTCACTGGCGCCCCTCGCCGCCTCCAGTGTGGGCAAGCCGTCCGTGAATCCTTTTACTGCCCAATCCAGCCCTGTTTACTTTACTTTACACCCACAGAGTTTACACTGGGCTGGTGAGCAAAAAGGAAGCCAACCCCAATACAGACTTGTTTACTTTACTTTACACCCAGAGTTTACACTGGGCTGGTGAGCAAAAAGGAAGCCAACCCCATTCCAGCCTTGTTTACTTTACTTTACACCCACAGAGTTTACACTGGGCTGGTGAGCAAAAAGGAAGCCAACCCCAATACAGCCTTGTTTACTTTACACCCAGAGTTTACACTGGGCTGGTGAGCAAAAAGGAAGCCAACCCCCAATCCAGGCTTGTTTACTTTACTTTACACCCAGAGTTTACACTGGGCTAGTGAGCAAAAAGGAAGCCAACCCCATTCCAGCCTTTGTTTACTTTACACCCAGAGTTTACACTGGGCTGGTGAGCAAAAAGGAAGCCAACTCCAATCCAGCCTTGTTTACTTTACTTTACACCCAGAGTTTACACTGGGCTAGTGAGCAAAAAGGAAGCCAACCCCATTCCAGCCTTTGTTTACTTTACACCCAGAGTTTACACTGGGCTGGTGAGCAAAAAGGAAGCTAACCTCATTCCAGCACGGACCTGACTGCTGCCTGTGCAGTCGCCTTGGCCGGGCCAACCTCGAGCCCGTCTTCCTGAGGCTAACAGACCAGCAAACTGTTAGCGACTGCTTTGCTTATTATGGACGTGGCAACACAACTTAAGATTTAGGAAATGTTTTTATTCAAACAGAATTGTCAATAGCAACATGCCAAATGTTAATAAAGGGATTTCATCATGGTGTTCATCAAACTTGGTTAAGTTTTTTCTCTCTTCTTAAAATAAAAAAAAGGAATCAAAAGCCAAACATATTCATATTCATGTTTGATTTACAGAAGTTAAATCTGTTAAATCTTTTAAAAATCTTTTTACCATAGGGGAAAGAAAATGGCAGAACTGTCATTTCACAGTAACTACAGCCACAACATAACTGGCACCCTTTCAAATATTCAAACAAACTCAGCTCTCCAGCCAAACTCTGGCGGGCACCCCTCTCTCCTGACGTGACGGGCAGTGATATTTTTTGTGCGGCCAGCTGTGCAGAACCTCGCCGTCTCGGACCCTCAACCGATCGCCTGCCGCTGCTTCTTTTCCGAGAAGAACTGGAAGTCAGAGAGGAGACCAGGTTCAAAACAGAGCGCTGGGTCTCCCACCCTCGGTGAAACCACTCCTGGCTTCAAACCATGCCATGGCATGGCTTCAAATTTACAGCCTGGTCTGGGCCTACACCATATGCTGGAAACCTGCGCAGATGGGCAGACTAGCTGAGCACGTGCTAGCAATTCACTCACACTGCAGACCAGGCCAAACTGAGCCAAACAGGAGCACTTCATAAGCACAAGTGGGGGAGAGAGAGAGAGAGAAAACACATTCTCTATTCAAACCATTAACTGCCTGTCATACAGGCGGGCAATTCTCAGCATCCTAGACGGCGATAATTGGTTTGTGTATATATATAAATAAATAAATGAACAAATATAAAGTAAAAATAAAGATGGACATGTGAATAGCCACACAAACAGGCCTGGCATTTTAAAACCATGAGCTTTATATGGTTGCGTCTGGCTCTTTTGCTAGCTGACGTTTGTATCAGTGTTTTCATTGCCCGGGTCAACACCACCCAAAGGACCAAAAATGATTTGTTAAAACACTGAACACAAAACTGGGGCACTAGAAGCGACACTTTAACTCGCTGCTGGTGACATACAGAGGTTTATTAACCGGCAGGGTGACGGAACTGGTGACATACAGAGGTTTTTTAACCGGCAGGGTGACGGAACTGGTGACATACAGAGGTTTATTAACCGGCAGGGTGACGGAACTGGTGACATACAGAGGTTTATTAACCGGCAGGGTGACGGAACTGGTGACATACAGAGGTTTATTAACCGGCAGGGTGACGGAACTGGTGACATACAGAGGTTTATTAACCGGCAGGGTGACGGAACTGGTGACATACAGAGGTTTATTAACCGGCAGGGTGACGGAACTGGTGACATACAGGGGTTTATTAACCGGCAGGGTGACGGAACTGGTGACATACAGAGGTTTATTAACCGGCAGGGTGACGGAACTGGTGACATACAGGGGTTTATTAACCGGCAGGGTGACGGAACTCCTGCCAGCCTGTTTTTAGTTTTATTTTCTAACAGCCACCCTAATGGCGTCGATGTAGAGGACGAGGGGGTGCTCACGTCATGGTGAGAAGCGAGGCGGCAGGACAGACACAGGAGAGACAGCCTCACCTTCCGGATTCTGGCAAAGGCCGGCCCGAAGCTGGGGTGCACCTGGGTGTTGGTCCTGATCCACTCCGGGAGCTTGTTTAGGGTGGCAGGGCGGGAGTAGCGCCGGTCCAGGAGAACCACGCAGGCGTAGTCGCCACGGTGACGGATGGCCCGCCCTGAGAGGCGACAAGGGGGGTGGGTTCACAACACCAACACTGAAATCCCAAGTCAGAGCGTTGCCCCACCACAGAGCAGTGTCGCCCCTTACCTATGGACTGATTAACAGCCTTCATGCAGAGGTTCTCAACCAGCGCCTTGCCGGGACTCCGTCCCCCCACCTGTGGCTGCAGTCAAACACATTTCACGCAAGCCAGGGTCAGAGTGGTATGGGTTAGAGCCGATGTATAAATAAGCTGCAATGGACTGAGCTAACCGCTAACCCGTGCCGCCCCATTGTCCAACCGCTAGCGGCGACACAGCGGGCACAGTTACAGACTTCAGCCAGCAATGCCCACACACCATGTTCTTGTCCAGGTAGGCCATCTTCTCCTGGAGCTCTGGGGACTTTATGTTGGGGTAGGGCATTCCTACCATGACAACACACCTGGACGCAAACAGAACCGAAGCCATAAGACACCTGAGGAACTGAGGAACTTCGATGTATAAATCATCAGCTGTATTTGTGGAACAAGGGGTGCCCCCCCCCCCCCCGTTCACACTGAAAAAGCAAAAGAGGAGAAACGCGAGATGAACGTCTGGCCCCAGGGGCGGGCCTGGCCCATAGGGCTTACTCAGCAGTGGAGAGCTTATAGTCTGGTGGAGAGAAGAACGGCCTGGCCCCACACCCACCTGCCCAGGTCATCAGAGAAGTTGATTCCCTCACTCATCTTTCCCCCAACCACGGAGAGCAGCAGCGCCCCCAACAGAGAGCCCCCTGCCTGCCTGCAGTTCTGAGGGAGACAGGAGGGGGAGGAGCAGCTTTATCTCAGACACGAGGGAGCACAAATCCAGAGCTGCCTGCCTCACCTACCCACAATCCTAAGGGAACACAATCACTCGACAGGCTTCAGCTTTCAGCCACTGTCGACAGGGTCCATTTCTGGGTATAAAACACATTTGTCTGTATGCGCTTGGAACTGTGGATCAATGCATTTGGCTAGACGTGCATGATATCATAATGAATAGCTGTAATTTAACGTTCATCGTATTTAATGAACCAAAGTTGGGGGAAAATGACAGGAAACGGGGGGAAAAAGCACACTAGTTTGATGTCCGGCTCTCTGCCTCACGCACACACCTGGATGCACCTGGAGTACTCGGCCAGCACCTGCTCCACCTGGCTGGCTTTCTTGGGTTCCTGGAAAATCTGAAAGAGGACGAGGGAGTTAGATTCACCTTGGCCCCCGTAGCGCCGCAGACATCGCTTGGGACAAAAAACACCACGAGCTGTAGAAGTATCTGACACTTCCGTCGACAGGCTCTACTGCCATGTAATTACACCCAGTAGATCTACCGTATACACGTATACTAAGGTAACTTAATCAGCCACTGTCCTCACCTGTGGGTAACCCGTTTAGGGCAGGGGTTCCCAAACTTTTTCATTCCAGGACCCACCTAGACAAGTGCCTCAAGACCCACCAAAATATTTTTTAATGGAAATATGTGAAAAAAACCACATCCTGTTTTATTATTTTCCTTCTCACATGAATGTGTGAGAATATGATTAGCGAGAAGGGTGTGCCTGCTTCTTTGAACACAACACTAATCTTGGAATTATTTTGGACAGACCAACACGTATGTCACGTGACGGCTGTAAGCGAGATCTGCATTTTGTTTTCATTGCAGTCGGAGCAGAAAATCCACTCTCACATAGGTAAGTGGTAGAAAAGGGTACTAAAACTGCAGAAGCTCCTAAGGTGAGGTATTCCTTGGCAACAAACACCCAGAACTGTCCCAGACTCTGACTCTATGATAAGCAGCTGAAGGCTCCTGTCTGAAGCCAAATCCACCAACTCCTCCTCTGCTCTTCCTGTTAGTACACAGCGCTCTCGTGCCCCACTACTAAAGGTCCCATTCTGTCATACCTACACACGTCTGATCTGATAGGAAGAGATACAATTACTATTACAATAAAGTAAACTAACAAAGTGACTCAAATACATTTAAATGTTTAAACATGTATATAATAATCATAAAACACAAAATTCATATCTTATATCCAATATCAGGAATTTCTTTTGGAGAAAAAAAACAAAAAAAAACTTATTCTGTGCGGTCATTGAATGCAATCGTACGCTACTGACGCAGACACGCGACAGTTCAACTCAAATTAATCAGACCATTTATTCAGCGAGTCATTCAATTAACGGTCTGTTGATTTAAACTTCTGATTCTTATGCGTTTTTTAAAACTCTCTTAAGAGTCGTTTGCTCATGAATGGGACTGGTTAAGTTATCTTCACCGTAACGTAAATTTAGCAGCAGCCTAGTGACTTTGTGCGACCCACTTTTCCTCACCGATTCTGCGACCCACCTTTTCTCACCGTTTGTGCGACCCACCTTTTCTCACCGATTGTGCGACCAACCTTTTCTCACCGATTGTGCGACCCACCTTTTCTCACCGATTGTGCGACCCACCTTTTCTCACCGTTTGTGCGACCCACTTTTCCTCACAGGTTGAAAACCCCTGGTTTAGGGGGACAAGAGCTAACATGGCTACTGTTGTGGAATTTTAGTAAATCGATTTTTCCTTCCTTTCGGAGGAAATATCGATTTAGAGGAAATACCGAGTAATATTCCAATACCAAGAGCAATGGCTGCAGTGATGTGGGGACAAACACGCCGTTTCTGATCACCCTCGCCTCTGAACTGATTGACCAGCGGACTGTGCGAGGCTGCTCTCATTGGCGTGCTGTCTGAACCCCACCCAGGCATCACCCGGTCCCCACCCGGTCCCCACCCGCCGTGTGAGTGAGACAGCCAACATCTTTGGATGGCAGGCGATGGGGTTTCGAGCGGCGGCCGCACCTTCTTCTTGGCATCGAGTCGAGCCAGGGTGCCGCTTTTCTCCCAGTGCTCCAGAACCCGCCGCTCGTACTCGTAGGAGGGGAAGAAGCAGACCACGCCCCCCGGCACCACGTTGCACAGGTTGGTCAGAACCCGGCCCATCTCGTCCATCTGCATGGGCATGCAGGAGAAAGCTGGTTCACACTTAAGACCATTTCAATGGGAACTCCCAGGCCCAGTTGTGTAATAAGCATTGGAGGGGACGTTTCCCAAAGCCTGGTAAGCCCACAAATCCCAATCTCCTGCTTCCGGCTGACCACACCTCGGGATTACTGCTACTGACAACACTCCCGACACCGAGAGCGTAGAACGCACAAGCAGCAGCGTGTCGGGGGTTCATCCAGAACACCGTTTACGGTGATCAGACTCGGCTCTCCCACTCTCTGGGATCCCGCCGCTGCCTCGTCAGTTTGGTCACGGCAGATTCCCGACCAAGCCGTCACCCCGGACATGTCAGCAGGGGGAGACTGGGGCTGTGGGCTTACAGAGCTCCAGCTCCAGTCCCGATGCTTACCATCGGGGGAGCGTCTCGGTTCTGGAATGTGAGCTTACCATCGGGGGAGCGTCTCGGTTCTGGAAGGTGAACTCCAGCTCCTTTCCAGAGGGACCGCTGCACAGGACTATGGGTAAGATGTTCTCTGGAGGAACGACATGACCTGCAGTGCAGGGAGAAAGGGCATCACCCACTGCTCCCCATGTCAGTTCCTGGTGTCAATACTAATGTTTGACTGGTGGACCCTGAGAGGAGGTTCAGCAGCACAATCAAAGGACAGAAAAAGAAGATCTCTCCGGTACTCGGTTTTAGTGGGCCCTGGTACAGATCTGCGGCTCCCATGAACACCAAGATCAACACAAAGCTCCCTATCAGACAGTGGACCAAGGTCCCATGTGTGGAGACACAGCTGAGGGTTACACTCACCACAGGAAAACTCGGTGATGCGATCCACACCAACGCCAGCCGCCAACAGCAACTGTTCCTTAAAGTCTGCCACCTGCCCCGTGAGCAAAACAGACTGTCACTTGCAAAGTACCAGGCCTCGGTCCGTCAACCCCATTTTTCATCCCTGTAAACCCGCGTGTGGCAGCGGTCAACGAGGATCGGGTTCTCCCAATCTCCCGTGGCGGCGGTACTCTTGTCGGTGCTTACGGGCTGCATGGTTCCCCCGGCGATGATGACAGCCCTGCAGTCTTTCAGGACAGGGGCAAAGTGGACGGCGGGATTGAGCAAGAGGAATCTAACGGCAGCCTGACCCAGCACCCCTGCAGAGAGAGAGACAGGCATACACACAGACACACAGACGCACACACGCACAAACACATACATGCACGCATGGTTAACACCAACTTGCAGCATAGGATTTCCGCCCCGTCTGGCTAGAGGGCGGAGTTGAGTTCAGGACTAAAAACTCTAGCACTGGGTTCAGCTTCTTTACAGCCAGCCAAAGGCAATAAAAAAGCACAGACTGGGCATATCAACGCTGTCTGCTTTCAGCATGCAACTCTGACAAGCCATGGACTAACAACATGGCTTTAACAAGCAACAAAACAACATATCAGATCAATGTACATTTACATGTGTGTTTGGTCAGGGAACGATCAGATGGACAGGCACCTTGTTTCTGGATAACGACTCTCCCGTCTTTGTTGGAGCTGGTGAGGCAGAGGAGAAAACCTTCCACCTGCATCATTGGGGAGGTCATAATGACACGTCTATCCTCATCTGCCACCTTCTGGTCGGTCATCGCTACTGCAAAAAAAATAAAAATAAAAAACGAATATAGATTTCCATTTTTTTTAATGTATGCTTTCGGGCTGGTGGGAGAGCCCAAACCTCACACCTTTACAGACATCTGCCCACAGGAACAAAGGACAACAGTGAATCCGGTTTGAGTCGCACACCACTTCATAACGGGAAACTCTTACAGTCAAAGGAGCTCCTGAAGCTTAAAATCGAGGTGGGCTTGAGCTAATGAGGGGAGGGAACCCCAGCGGTGACATGGTTTACCAGCCTCTGTAGTTCAGATGGCTGCCCGTCCGTTCAGATCCTGACAATCGCTTTGCTCCACGAAACAGGCATGCCCCGTAGCCAGGCTGTAACTGATGTGCAACATTCTGACAACGCTGTGACAATGCCAACGACGCCGTGCACCTGTCTGGGCTGACTGGCGGCTCTGGAGGGACTGCAGGAACCGGTCCAGACCCTCCGTCCGACGGTTCCCCTTGCTGGACGGCTTGGGGGTAATGCCCACACCCTGGTACTTCTCAACAAAGCCGCACAGCTGGGAATAGGAGACATGGGGTGGAGTGTTGAGTGACAGGGAGCAGGAGGACACACCCCCCCAACACACACACACACACACACACACAAACACACTCCACCCCACACACACGCCATCAGCATGCTCTCATCAAGCACTAGATTGTAACTTCACAGTCCATTGGGCTCAGCTTTCATTGCAAATAAATCAACTGCAAGATGCTTCTGCTTTGTCCTTTTACTCAAAGCCACATTTTTGTCAAATGCGCAAAAAGTTGTGCAAAATCAGACGCCACTCCAGGCTGTTCCAGAGTTTTAACCAAGATTAACACTTAATCTCTTCAACAATTTGACCAAATTAGTAGTGGGGTGAGGCAGTTAGGCCTAAACGCCATTATAGGCAGGATCATTAACCAACAGACCAATCGATAGCGAACAATCAGCTTCTAAAGGAAACACGGAAGAGACGTATTAAACTGCCCTGAAATGCAGGATCGTCAGCCAGCACGTCGACTGAACAGCCAGTCATATTTACCCCAAATCAGCAAGGCCGAGATTAACAATGAAAAAGCCCTGATTGGTTCCCACTCATTGGCCCCAATCTCCTGGTCCTCCTCACCTTCCTGCTGAGCAGGCTCTTCTCAAAGTACCTCTGCACCTTCATCAGCGGCGGGACGGGGGGCAAGAACAGAGCAGTCAGGACACACAAATTAAAAAGTGACCCGACAAGCGTTCTAACCGGCGACATGCATCTTTGCATCATTGTGCATATAGATTTTTATATACATTTCTACACAGAAATAGTTTAAGGGAGAATAGGATCGGATACACTTCTGTGTCGGTCGTCATCTTCCCTTTTAGACAATCGACTTTTACTGCCGATGATGGAGTACGACGGCAGGAGCTGCATTACATTCAGCAGTTTTTTCATGTAAAAGTGAACGGGAGCAGAGGTTTCCCTGGGGTGGAATTACCTTGAAGAGGTTAATATTGTCAATCTGTGCCTTAAAGAGGAAGTTATTGATCGTCAGCATCTCCGTCTCTGTATGCAGAGGAAGTGAGAGAATTGATTAGAGGGGAGAGAACTGTCATTGGCCCAGCCATTTCACAGCTCAGGTACTGGCGGGTTATGGGGGTGGTTAATAAGAGCTCCTGGGACAGAAACAGTCCGGCGACCACGGCGGGTGCGAGCATGAAGAGGAGCGGAGGGTCTGGTGGCTCGAGGGGAGGAGGAGGAGGTAAAGCACAACCAGTTTCAGGCCAATTCCACCTCACCTGTGTGTGTCGTCTGGCAGTTCGGATTCTGGCCAACTTTACCTGCAGCGTAGAAACACACAGAGGTGGTATTGCGAGGACTTTTGGACGCTGGCTCAACAAAATTAATAGATGACGGCACCTGGGTTAGAACAACTCTCCCCACTGTGAAACACCGGCGCCCCCGCTGGCTACATCCCAGATCAGCATTCGAAACCCTTAATCCCTTTAGTGGATGCTGGACGGTGACCTCAGACCCCCGTTTATACGCTTCATTAAAAAAATCCCCATCTGAGCCGTATCCACAAAGAGCGTTTAGAATGGGACAGAGGAGAGGACAGCATCGGGTTTCCAGAACGGGACCCGGGAAAGGCAGATTCTCGGGCAGTCCTCAAACCCCCTACCTCCCAGAATATGCACCAGGCCCTCCAGCACAAACAGGATCTGTTTAATGTACATTAAGTTCTTGGCCTTCAGACGGTTCCTGAAATCACACACAGACAACACAAATTTTCCACTCAAGCCTATTGGAATCTTTTCATTAAAACCAACATATAAGAAACCTTTTATATACACATTTTTTAAAAACCTAGGATTCCAGGAAAAGTATAGTCCCTCATAACCCAAAATATTTTTGGAAGAATATAAAAAAAGCATGCGATATTCGACTGAAATCCTTATTTCAGTATATTTCCGACAGGACTGCTCAACGTATGGGAAGGTTAGACTGCCCTCTTGTGGAGAGCTACGGCCAGGAGCCGACCATACGGCAACACTAGGTAGTTGCCAAACGAGAGAAAGCTGGCGGATTCAAAGTGAGGTTTGGGTATGTTAGAACTTCTACAAAGCTAGCACTGCGTTTACAAAGTTCACTTTTAAGTGTATACAGTCTTATATTTTATTGTCATAGATAGCATTGTGATCAAGTATAGAAAACTATATGTTACTTAACCTGTTACTGACATCCACATTACTTCTAAATGTGAAAGAAAACAACCACACTAAATACCACCTGTCTTGAATATTCATTGTGTTGTTCTGGAAAACATTCCAAATAACTTAGCCTTTAGCGTTATTTTGTCCCCTAGCAATGTTAGTGGGCTTAATCTCACGTCCCGGCGAGGGGGGGCTCACCTGTACCGATCCATGTACTGCGTCAACTGAGAATGTGCACAGCAGAGCTGGCAGAGAGAGAGAGAGGTAGAGATCCGTTAGTCTTCACAGACAAGACAAGACAAGACAGAACGCTCCCTCGACACCGCCCTCTCCGGGACGTCCTACCTGGGCCCCGGTCACCTCGGAGCTGTGGATGCAGGTGATGGTGTCGGTCAGGTTGTGGGCCTCATCGATGATGACTACCTGGTCCTTGAGCCTGATGCCCGAGGCGCGGCGCGTGCCCTCGTGGAGCAGGGTCTGATAGGGCAGCACCACCAGCTGATCACAGGAACAGAGAAGGGGGGGAGGGGAGGGAGTTACATCGGGGAGATGCACACAGCAAACATCCGATGCCAGCTGCAGTAAAGATGGACAGCGCTCACGCAAGCATTTTAGGCTGAAAAACACAGGGGCCATCAGGGTTCATGCCAGGGCTCACATGCACAACACACAGCTTTCTGACCCAATATCGGATGGATCCAGGTTCATTACGTACAGAGAAACCACTTCCAAAATCCTTCTAGCAATGCACACACACTGCATAAAAGTCCTGCAGTGCTCGATCTGCTGAACACCACCCAGGAACAGCAAAGTGTAGAACATCCCCAGCCTCCCCCGGCTTGTCTCGATCCAGCACCACAGTGCCTCCCATCAAGCATCATTCAGAACACACACACACACACACACACACACACACACACCTATGAAAGCATGCTTGGATAGGGTGCAAACTGATCAGGGTTAGTGCGCAAATATTTATATTTCAGGATCCTTTTACAACTCAACTGAAGACAGGTAACAAAAGGGGATGACCCCAAAACCCATTACCACCCTGCACCCCCCAGTACAGCTCACCTGTGCGCCTGGGATGGCCTGGCGGCCCCCATAGTATGGACAGGCCTTGGTCTCCCTGCCCAGGGCCACCAGCTGCTCGATGTCCCGTACCTTGACCAGCATCTCGTCCCGCAGAGCTTGCAGCCCCTCATGTCGGGAGAAGGGGCACACTGCCTTCGCCTCGCCTCGTCTGCGCTTGGGCTCCTGATCTGTCGCCTTCTCTGCCTTTTCTGGGAACCAGGGACATGGATCAGCGTAAATTCCATTTAAAATTAGACGTAAACCCCAACATGAACGTATAGCTCAGGTGAAGTATCACACTGAAGCGTAAAACAGCAGAACCTCTCTCCGGCCTCAAACCCATGACCTTCATGCTAAAGAAGCGACAGTGTACTCGCAGTGAACCCGGAGGTGCTAAAGAAGTGACAGTGTGCTCGCAGTGAACCAGGAGGTGCTAAAGAAGCGACAGTGTACTCGCAGTGAACCAGGAGGTGCTAAAGAAGCGACAGTGTACTCGCAGTGAACCAGGAGGTGCTAAAGAAGCAGCTGTGTGCTCGCAGTGAACCAGGAGGTGCTAAAGAAGCAGCTGTGTGCTCGCAGTGAACCAGGAGGTGCTAAAGAAGCGACAGTGTACTTGCAGTGAACCAGGAGGTGCTAAAGAAGCAGCTGTGTGCTCGCGGTGAACCCGGAGGTGCTAAAGAAGTGACAGTGTACTTGCAGTGAACCAGGAGGTGATAAAGAAGCAGCTGTGTGCACGCAGTGAACCAGGAGGTGCTAAAGGAGTGAGTGTACTCGCAGTAAACCAGGAGGAGCTAAAGAAGCAGCTGTGTGCGCGTAGTGAACCAGGAGGCACACTGACAGCGTTTACCGTGCTTGTTCTTCTGCAACTCCATGCAGCGGTCATTGATAAGCTGAACACTCCCCAGTCGGCGCACCTCCTCATTGATGCAAAGGTTCTGAGAAGGGGGCGATAAATAAAATCACAGGGCTAGTCTTTCAGACACAACACCGCTCTGAGCTTCCGATAACATTTCAACTGCTGACAAAGGTGACCAATGAGAAGCTCCGAAAGCGGGGCTGATGGCTTCTTAATCCAGTCAAGATCGTACTAGCTAAACAGCTCCATTTACTTATTTTTTAAGCCAAGCGGCGAGACAAAGGACAGTCCAAACTGCTGATTGGCTGTTTACCTCCAGGAGAAACCCAACTAAATGAACAGAGATGTCCTGGAGGGGGGTGATGTGGTTAGCCGTGGGCCACGCCCCCCACCGCCCCACTTACCTGCCGTGAGGCCAGGGACACCAGTCTGACGTCCTCTGAGAATGGGCTCTTCTGCACCTCGTGCACAAACTGGGCCAGCTGGGAATGGGTGCGGCTGCAGTAGTAGACCTGTGTGAGGGGGAGCGAGAGAATGTAGCACCAATCAGGTGAAAGGGCATGTCCAGAGGACAAAGCACTGGGGTCACATGAACCTTGGTCACATGGTCCTCCTCCAAGTCGTCATCATCCTCCTCGTCACAAAACCTGAGGAAGAGGGTGACCTGGATTATCAACGATGCTAACAGGAGTTCAGTGCCTGAACACGAAGCATACAGCCACCAGACAAGAATGTACAGCTAATGACAGAACAAAAATCTACAAATTAAATGTATATACAGCATATTTTATCAAATTAGCTATGCAGCCTGCTCAACTTGGAGTAACAAAAGAAAATCACAAGAAAATCTGCAATTCCATATGTAATGGAGACCTTTTATACAGCCATGTGCTTCACTGGCTTTTCAAGAAAAAATGTTTTCCCAATTTGCAAGTTAAATTCAATGAAACAATTCTGTTCATGAAGAATTGAGACAATTTCCTATGGGATAAAAAACGACCAGCTGAGGCCATTTAACAAATCTTCTGCATGGAAATTCAACAACTCTAAACGTGTTGTTTAAGAACATTCCGGACTTTAATTCACTGACCCTGGTAAATATTGATTACGGTAAATTGAGAATCTTTGGCCATGTGGAATGCGACCAACAGCTGCCCACACCCCCAAACAAGACCGCCCACCTGTTCTTGGGTGTGGAGTCATCGTCACTCTCGTACTCTGCCACAATAAGCTCCGCCTCCCCGTCCTCCAGGCCGCCCCCTGGCTCCTCCCCCGCCGACTCCTTGCTGAGCTGCAGCAGCCGCACCGCCTCCTCGTCCTCGCTCCTCTGGTGACATGGATGATAGGAGATGACAACGCCACCCCTCCTCTCACAGTGGGACAGGAAGCTTTCTTATTTCTGTTTACATTTAATTTTTAGAGTGAGCAAGCTAAATGTGGTGACCTGCTTACCTTGTGCTTGAGTGTGTATTTGAGGTGGCTGTTGTGTCGAATCAACTGCAAGCGCTCCTCCCTCTTTTTCCTCTTAATTTCCTCTTCCTGGACAGAAAGAAGGAGGGTGAATGTCATTGAAATTAAAGTCTCTTTCCACTAATGAGGCAGGCATTCCATAAATGCACTACAAATCCAATGAAACCCTGTACCATCAGCCAATCATATGAGGGCCCCAGAACCTGTGTCGTACTTTCACTACACTCTACCTTCAACTTGTTCACCAGGTCTCTCTCTTCCTTTTTCTGCACAAAGTCTGCGATCCAGTCGAGCTCGGTGGGGGCCGAGGAGACAGGAGTTGGCAGGCTTCCGCCACGCTGGCACTCGGCGAGGGCAGCTGCCTCGCCCCCCATCAGTCGCTCCGCCTCGCTCCTCTTCCTCTCCTCGTGGTCCCGGAGCCAGGTGAGGGCTCCGCAGATCAAGCTCAGAGATTTGCCCTTTAACACAGCAGAAGAGCACATCTGTGGCCACAGCCCAGCCACCCAGGAGACAAACTCCCTCTCATCACCAGTTAAAATATATGATGGGCTAAATTAAATGTCTCTTGATTACATGAGGTTTAAACTAACACAGTTCTGACCAAATTAGTCATTTCAAACTTCCAGGTGACAAAAGTAATTATTACAACATTTTTTTATTTAACAGAACTGCATCTGCATCATTTGTACGCAGTAACAATCAGTAATAGTGTTCCTGGACCACTAAAGTCTTAAAAACCATTCAGGATTGTAATTTACACCCACCCCCCTCACGAGGAAGGGATTAAATACCGTGACAGCTAGTTTATTGTAGACCGTCAAACAGTAACCACATATTGACATAGTTATGTCGCTGTCAGATGATAACTCACTGTTCCAGTTGGGCTCTCAAAAATTCCAATCTTTCCCTCATCAATAGTTCTGTACAGGGCTTCCATAAATTGCGTCTGAATGGAGTAAGGTTCGTACGGGAACGGAAAACTGGGGAAGCTCTCCATTTCTGAACAGAAATCTGAAGAAGGGGTGACGCAGCAGTGATCGCAGACTATATTTAGACATCACCAGAAGCTTGGAAATGGCGTGCAACACATTACAATTTGTAGGTGTTTCAATACAAATTAGCAATCTTTTATGATGCATCTATCTCAGCGTCCTAAATGTGTTAGTAATTAGCAAACGCGGTAGCACTCTCCCTGCTTGCTTCGTTTAAACAGTTTACAGAAGTCTTATTAAGTATTTTAAGTTTTCCTACGTACCTAGCTAGCGACAATAAATAAGCCTAAACACATCGCAAACCTCCACTCCATGGTAGTCTCGACTCACGAATACATAAATTATTTTTTCTTCCAAGAACCGCGCAAAATCCATGTGGGCGAGTCAACCAATCAGCCTACAGATAATTTCACGCCAGGGAGAGGGAATAACCTTAAATATGCAACGGGTCGTTGTTCTTACTGAAATTGTCCCTCTTATAACACCATATTTATTTATTTGTATCTCTTAAAATAATAAATAGCTGTGAAATTTAAAATAACGCTAGTCATGTTTCAGTAGCTAGCTACCCATTCATGAAAATACATACTTCAATAAATTATCTTGTTTGGCAACTATCAAGTAATATTTTGTAATATAATAGTTAGAAGCAAGATATACATATTCTGTCCTAACAAGCGATCCAAATGGATTAGTTGTATTTTGTGTTTAGTAATATCTTTGATTATCTGTTGTTTGCCACATATTTCATAACTAGAAAGAAAATAACCTCTGTTAATTTGTGATAGTTCAGCATTTTTCGTTTTGTGTCGGTGTAAAACTTTTACGATCGTCTCTATAGCACAAGATAGCTTGAACACCAAGCGCAGCCTCCTCGCCGATTTCTCTGGAAAGTTCTTTGCCCTTCCTCCTGCGTAAAGCGAACGATTTAAATTGCCGACATCTGTGACAGTTTGTGGCTTGATGCTGGACAAAGAACTATGCTCCCATAGCATACCATTGTTAGATATTTTGTTGTGAGGAAGTCTTTCTGTAGCCTACTAAATCCACTGGAGATTTTTGCCTTAATCGTTTCTTGGCGACTACGTAAATACAAGTGGCCTGTTGTGGTCCAAGTAGTTCGAGTGCTACCATTAGCTAGCTAAAAACTTGCGTCTGCGGCGCGGCCGGTAAAGTTGTAGTCGCAATCTTAATCAACCGTACGCATAAAGGTAGTCTACTGACCATTGGTAGAACGTTCAAAATATCGGTTTAGCCTACAGTAGAGAATCGAGAAATTCACATAAATTGAACGGCTGCAAATCGGACATGACTGCCGAAGAAGTGACCAGCAGTGAAGGACAAAAGACAATCCAGATGGAAGGAGACGATATTACACCGAAGAAAGATGGAGGGGTTATAAAGGTATTCTTCTTGGTGCATGTCGTCGACCTAACTACATACGTTAATTCCAGTATTGTATGTAGTTCCTTGTGTTATCAAACTTGACACATTCGTGCACAAGAAATGTTCTAGGCCACTTGGTGGGTATAAATGGTGTTATTGAAGTTGAAGCATTGCATTAATGAGCTTTTAGGTGTTTTTGTTTTTTTTGACTATTGAATAATCACATCATGGGCCATAAAAGCGTTGAGAAGAAAACGTCGATATAGTTCTCCACATCTGGCTGTCTGATTCGCAATACGTGATGTTGCCACTTGAGAAATCGTTGATATTTTGCATGTTAGTGACTTGGGTTTTGCTTACAAGAAACTTGCAAGTGGTGTGATGATATCCCTATTATTGGAGCTATTTTCATTTTTTATTGTAATGTCGTGAAGGTAAATAAGCAAACTTGCACTACACGCCCTGCTAGCCAGCAGTTAAGTTGTTTTTAGTATTGCCTGCCTTATTTGTTTTAATTTTTAGAACACGTGCTGTAGGACTATTTTTCTCTCTGCGTTAGTAATATGTAGTTATTTGTACGAGCGACCTGGCGAATCCAACATCTCAGTAAATCGCTTTGGAGTATTTTATTAATCCTGTAAATATGGTAGCTCATCCTTAAGATGTGGTTGATTGACAAGTCTTGGTGCAAGACAAATTATTTTCCTCACTCAAGGTAGATCTAACAAAGTAGGTGGCTAATAGCTGTAACTTAGTGTAGTCACGCTAACCCCGTTTCAACTGCCAATTCGGCGGCGTCTTTTCGTTGTGAAGCTAACGGAAGTACATGCAATGTTCAGGCTGCTCTTTCGTTTTTTTTCCTGCTACTAACAATCACCTTCTCTCCAACATGAAACGCGCCTAACCGTTTTCACATCTGCTGAATTGGCTCAGTTCACTTGGATCCATTGGTCGTTAACGGTTGCACGCTACTTGGTTTGAAAGCACGTTTGTCGTGAGAAGAACACTAGAACGTTCTAGAACACTGTAGAAGGATCATATTTTCGCCCTTGCGCAAATGAAGCACTTTTAGATATCTAGTCCATCAGCAATCAGTTGACCAATATATCTTATAATTATGTTTGATACATCATTGAAGGCGTAGATTTTTGTTTTTTTAGGAATATTTAAATATCCTTGGGATAGTGGTGTGTTCACCCAGTTAGCTTAGTTTATAAAGTGTAACGTTATTTAAGACTTCCCTGGTATAAACTACAACTGACTAATCAAAGGTTTCTGTTAAAACAGGAAAGTCTTTCTCCTTCAAGACATTTGTACAGGCCTCAATTCCAAGCTGGCTTCTTGGTATTCGTAAGGGATAAATACGATTGTCTTTGGGCCTTAAACGTTACAGCCAGATGTTTAACAACCTTGTTTTTGTCTGCTTCGGCAGCTGGTCAAGAAGGAGGGGTCAGGAACAGAGTTGCCCATGACTGGTGACAAGGTCTTTGTTCACTATGTCGGAACCTTGCTGGACGGCACCGTGTTCGACTCCAGCCGGGATCGGGGTGAAAAGTTCTCCTTTGAACTCGGGAAAGGTGAGCGGAGGTCCCTGGAGGCCGTCACCGAGTAGGTTATTGGTTGTGCATAAATACTTGTTAATATCTGGAATGGTGCACCTTCATGTTGCTTTGCCCCTCCCCCACATTAATCAGGATAAACTCCCAATCCTTTCAGGCTTTCATTAAGCGAGAACTTAATGTATGGCTTGCACATCCCATTTGGCTGCAGTCGTTCACGTTTCTATCCTTGATATTGGTCTAAAAGGGGGGAAAGTAGAGTTGGTGTCCGAAGTAATTCCTCAGAATTAAATGGCTGGTGTCACCGTTAAAGAATCTTTGGTGGGAGTAAGGATGTATTACATGACTGTTGCACTTCACTGTCCTGAGTTGGAATGTGCAAAAAACTTTTACAAATGCAAGGGTTTCCCCTGTTTAGGTCAGGTGATCAAAGCCTGGGATTTGGGTGTGGCCACCATGAAGATTGGGGAGCTGAGCCAACTCGTCTGTAAGCCTGAGTATGCCTATGGATCGGCTGGTAGCCCTCCAAAAATCCCACCCAATGCCACTCTGGTGTTTGAGGTTAGTTCTGCTTTTTTAATTAATTAAGAAGAAAAGTGAAAAGACCTTTTAAACTTGTCATTCACACTCCATATTAAGGAAAATGTCACGATTGAAGACCCCCCCCTGCTAATGCCGTAGCTATCCTATTATGAAGATTAAATGCATGTTGTATACAAAGTAGTGCATGTGTGTGCATGTTCTTTCTCTCCAGCACATCTATCCATGTGTAACTTTCTGTTTAGGTCGAGCTGTTTGAGTTCCATGGGGAGGACATCACTGATGATGAGGATGGTGGCATCATCCGCAGGATGATAACAAAGGGGGAGGGCTATTCCAAGCCAAATGAGGGGGCTGCAGTGGAAGGTACCTCATCTTTGTTTTTTCTTTTTCTGTTGGGTGTTTTTCTTTTCTTTTTTAGCGAACAGTTCCATATGACTGGTCTTGAGTTCTATCGCCTTTTCTACCAGAGGCGGAAATGTGTTGGGCTAAGAATAAATCAAACCATACTCATGGCAAAAATGTCTGATCAGTTTTCAGCAATTGGGAAATGTCAGTAACGGATCACTGATGGGAGACGGAAAGGAACAATTAGGGTCATGAAGCAATCTATCTTGTAATTTTTCGAGATGCCTAGCTTCAACGCAAAAAGTAAACGCTACCATTTTGTGTCCTAGTTACTGTGGAAGGGACATTTGAGGGAAAAGTGTTTGACCAGAGAGAGCTGAAGTTTGAGATCGGAGACTGCGAGGGCCTGGGACTCCCTGTCGGAGTAGAGAAGGCAATAATGGCCATGGAGCAGGGAGAGGAGTCCCGCTTTACCATCACGGCAAAGTATAATCCCTCAGTTCATAATACTGTTAATTGTTTACATTTTTTATCAATAAAGATGGATTGCAATTGATGTTGGTATTATCAGAAAACCTTTTATTAGTTTAGTATTAGTTTATCGGCGGATCCTGACGTTAATGGG
Source organism: Hiodon tergisus (assembly GCA_025775045.1). Taxonomy (NCBI): domain Eukaryota; kingdom Metazoa; phylum Chordata; class Actinopteri; order Hiodontiformes; family Hiodontidae; genus Hiodon; species Hiodon tergisus. Next base: position 26,973 of record JAOVYW010008726.1, read on the forward strand.
CATTAGTGTTATTACTGGTGGTCTCTAATGCTTGCTTCAAATTTTTTCAGGTATGGATATGGGAATGCAGGAAATGCCAAATTTCACATTCCACCTGGTGCAACTCTCAACTACAAAATCAAACTGACAGCCTTTGAGAAGGTGGGGTGGCTATTCATTGGGGCTGACGTTTCTCATTGTCCACTGTGTGACAGGAGGTGGTGGGGTTTCTAACCCTCATATCCCTTTCTGTTTCTTTTGGCACAGCAGCTGTGGGAAAAATTACATAACCGGTTATCTCACTTGGGCACAAAGGATTATGCCATGCTAGTGTAACTTAGTTTACGACGTATCCAACCGCGTGTATAAGAATGAATTGGGTTGGTTTCTTTGCTGCATTGTAAAAAGGAGATGGAAAAAATCCTTTGATTTCAGGCCAAGGATTCGTGGGAGATGAACACTGCTGAAAAACTTGAGCAGAGTGGCATTGTTAAAGAGAAGGGAACTCAGTATTTTAAAGTAAGTGTCTCTGGTATGATTTAATCCCCAAATCTGTTGCACTGACTCTAATTTAGTCTCTTTCGCTTGGACTCCTAATACTTACACAGAAGTGTTATAGTTGTCAATTTCGGGCAAGGGTTGGTGTCCTTCGATTTCAGCTGTCCTCTGGGCTAAGCGGCCGCAGTCGAGTTCAGGCTGACCCAAAGTTTCGGTGCTATATTTGTAGGAGGGGAAGTACAAGCAGGCCTCCATGCAGTACAAGAAGATTGTGTCGTGGCTGGAGCATGAGTCAGGCCTGCAGGAGCAGGACCAGCAGAAGGCCCGGGCACTGCAGCTGGCCGCCCACCTCAACCTGGCCATGTGCTACCTGAAGCTGCAGGAGCATAGCACTGCTCTGGAGAACTGCAACAAGGTGACTCTCTCCAGCTCCTCGACCATTGTGCCCAGGGGGTTTCTTCAGAACTGGTCAAATGATGGAAGTTGGGTACAAGAACATGGTGTAAAATTTCAGGTGTCAGAGTCAGGTGTATAGAACAGGCCTGGAATTTTATTTTTATTGTTTATTCACAATTTGCTATGGCTCTAAGGCAAATGCAAAACAAAGCAGTGAGCAGTGTTTTCTGAGTGAAAACAAAGACTAAAAATTTAGCAAAATTTGTTTTTTATTAGTCATTGAATACAGTTGATAAGCAGGTTGCCGGAATTTTCTTTAGGTTGTCTTACTGAATCTTTCACTTTAAAGAAAACATCATGCAGCAGATTTTTTAAATAAAAAATGTCATGAGAAATTTCCACTTTCATGAGAAGCTTTATAAAAGTTTTCCACAAAATCCAAAATGGCTTAAGTTTATCAGGGACAGGCTTTAATGATCCAATAGACCTATTTTTGGAAAGACGGATCTTGGAGGTAAAACAGTTCAGGAGTTGATTGTAAATGGGCACCATATTCACACACACAGCTGGCAAATCAATTTTGGTGAAATTTATGTTTTTATTTGTGTTGAAAGAGCATAGAAATGAGCCGTCTCATGGTTGTGCTCCCCAATAGGCCTTGGATCTGGATGACGGTAACGAGAAGGCCCTGTTCCGGCGCGGAGAGGCCCTGTTTGCCATGAAGGAGTTTGAGCGTGCTCGGGACGACTTCCAGAAAGTGGTGCAGCTGTACCCCGCCAACAAGGCGGCCAAGGCCCAGGTGGTGTTCTGCCAAAAACAGATCAAGGAGCAACACGAGAAGGACAAGCGTCTGTACGCCAACATGTTCCAGAAGTTTGCTGAGAGAGACGCAAAGGTAAGACACTCGCTCTCCTAAACTTTGATTTTTAAAGACTGAACTAGACATTTTTTCATGAGTTTTTTTTTTTTGATGCTCAGCAAAAACTGGTTGGAAAATCAGTGATGGCTGAAATAATTTATAATTGAATAGTTTTATAGAATTGGATTAATTCTGCCTCTCCAGGATTAGTGAGGGGATGGCATTTGAGTAGGTGGTGAAAAATGCTTTCATTCGCCACTAGGTGGCAGCTTTGAAACTTGATCTCTGTGTAGGCACTTACCAAGACCAGCTCAGAAGTCTGTGTTAAGGAAGTACTTACTAGTGAGCACTGACAAGTATTAACATTAATAAGGACAGTACTGCCTGCTCACTTGCATTTGTTGTGTATCCTTGACAGAAAGAGGCTGAGATGGTGAAGGAGGTGAAGAGGGAAAATGGAGGAATGGACATTGAGGAAAATGGATCACAGGAGCAAACATCAGCATAAATTACTATTTTGTTGCTCTCCCCGCCCCACCCTATTTTACTTTTATAACTTATAAAGTTGTTTGTAGAAAGACATTGAGTGCCAGGCGGCTGGTGAAGACCTAGATCTCTGCTGAAATTACATTAAGTTACTGTGTCTCTTTCTAATTCGTCTGTTGGCTTTACAGGGTACTGCCTGTGTCTCTTTCACACAAATGCCTCCAAGCTCTAGAACAAAATCCGTGAACTTATAGCAGCTAGCTTGTAATCCTGCTGTAGCCGTCGCTCATTTCAGCCTGTATCTGAATACCTGGGCAGAAAGCATTGTTCAAGTAATTTGTTTGTGGGGGGGAGAGAATCAGGAGTGCACTGAGCATTGTCAGGCTGCTTTCATCAAAATAGTAAGCATGTGGACAGGAGAAAGGGACATCTGATTGGCTTGAACTTATTAAAATTAGTCTTTGTCAGGGTGACTGGAACTAGTTGCACTCCTGCTGCAAGGCTTATACAGAACTCCCAGGACCGCTCAAGAGTGGGCAGGTGATCAGAATATAGAGGCATCCTGTAATATGATGAAGTTCGGCGCACCTCCCATGTTTCATGTTTGACCATGGGGATCTGTGGAGGCAAAAACACGCTGTGAATGATACTCATTAGTTTGTACTTGTTTACTGTTTGATTTGACAATAAATGAATTTACTGTATGTCCTGGGTTATTTTTTTGGTTAGTAAAGGTTTAATTCATTTTTATTGACTGTAATTGTTTATAGTAATTTTTATGGCGCAAAATGTTAACTGGAACAATATGTATGGCAGGCAAAGCTCGCCCTAACAATATGGTTTTTGTGTTTTTCTTTTTTGTTTTTTTTCTTGCACTTGGGTAAATGGGGACGCTATTTGTTTCTCATGGGTGTGTTATGTTCATGTTTGTGGGGGTGGATCGGTTTAGTAAGGGGAGTACTCTTCTGCTGTACAGCCTCTCTGGCTTCCACTCGGGCCTCCTGCATCACTGTCCTACAAACGTCTTGTAACGCAATCAAATGTCTCGCCCGTTCCAGCGATGGCAATAAACTGCGACCCTCAATTGTCTTGTTCGGCTTTATCACTATCCTTTTTAAAGCAAGTAATGTAAAAAGCTTCTGACAGGATCACTCACCCTGAAACACTGTTCTCTAAAACAGACACGAGAACATTGTTTCCACACGTTCCATTTTCTTACTAGTACTTTAAACTGTTGTTCATGGCAACCCCTTGCTGAAGTGAGAGAGAAATTTGAATGTAATCAGCATAATGGTGATATGAAAACCCATGAGCAGAGGTTACTTTTCTTAGAGATTTCATGTATAAAGAGAAGGGGGCCCAATATTGAGCCCTGGGGGACTCCAGTAGTAAGTGTGGGGCAGAGAGAGTATCTCTCCATGTAACCGATTAAGAGCGACCAGAAAGATGAGATGCAAACCAGGTGAGCGCAGTGCCTTAGGTTCTCGTCTCAGGCAGTATGGAGGAGTGTATATTTATTGATAGTGTCAAAGTCAGCTGAGAGGTTAAGGAGAAGTAGGACTGACAAGTTGTGGTTGGATGGGCAAAGGAGGAGTGGATGTCCTCTGCAGAGAGACGGGATGGTTTTAGCCGGCTAGGGTAGCAAAAGGTAGAGATAATTTGATGTAGGTTATTAGCAGCGACCTGGATTCTGAATTGATAGAAATTTACCTTAGTGGTGGAGCAGTGGAGAAGTCAGACAGAAATTATTTTTAGGTGGAAAGGTAATTTAACCACTGATCGGTAATTAATGGGGAACTGCACTCTGTTTTAAAGTGATGTATCGAAGTTAATTTATTGAACTCCTCCCTGTTTTTCCTTATTTAGGGTCAGGGTTAAGGTTCCCGGGGAGGAGCGGGGGGAACAGGCGGCCGCCCCAGAGACCAACTCCAAGCCCCATTGACTTAAAATGGGGAGGGTGACCATAAGTCCTGTTCTGTGTTCTCCTCCCCATTGACTGTGTGTGATTTGGTGGTCGAAAGTGTGTGTTTGTGTGTGTGCATGTAGTTGTCCACACCCTGTGGTGGTTACACTGGAATGCCAGTATATTTAGTAGCCTTTCTGACACCATGCCCAGTGGCTTGTGGGCATCTCCTTACTCATTACAAAGTGTCACGCACTACGTGCGTAATTAATCTATGTAAAACATTGCCTTCTGTATCTTAAATTATTTGATGATTCACACAGGTCCAGAAAGCAATTGTGTTGCACTGAGAGAGCCTCTAAAAAAATTTAAATTGTTTGTTAATAAATTAATTGTTAAATAATGTGTTCTGTGTGTGAAAACCTGATCATGCACTCTGCATTTTATAACCCCGCGCTGTTGTTTGCCCGTTGCCTTTTTAGTAATAAACTATATGTGGAGAAACTGCTCCGAGCAGAGAACCTGAATCTGTGTTGCTCCTACAATATTTGCAGCCACCTTTATCTCCAACATGACATGTTGCAATGTGCTTGTCATGGAAATATAGCGATTTTTTTTTTTTTTTTAAGTGGCCAAAGCTAATACCTGGCTGTTACGTATAACGTATTCTTCATCACCATTTCCTTACAGTGTGTGATGCGAGGTGTGTTGCAGTTGGGTGGTTTCTCCTCTCTGACTCGTAACAGGTGGTGTGAGTTGCCGGTGGTGAGGGTGGGCGTGGCACCTGTCCTCTGCTCCAATCAGTAGCTGTTTCCCATCAAGTCGTTGCTATATATATTGTGTGTTAGCTGGTTTTGGGCGCATGCGCTATTGTAGTTGCGAGACTGTTTTGTTCCTGGAGAGCATTAGATTTGTAAATGTATACTTTTTGTTCCAGCTTGTTTTGTAACCTGTGGGTTCCATCCACTTACCCTTTTCTGGGAGAAGGGACATGTACTCCGGGGTATACGTTTGCCCGTAGCTGACTCTCTGTTATATACACTAGGTTGGATGGGATGTAGCAGGTAGCATGTTATTTTTGTTCAGACCTCGCTCGCCGCGTCCTTCTCCCACCACTTTGTTTTTGTCCTGTTACTAGCTGTCTGTGCACTTTTGTACCTTTTTGTAACCCTTTTTTATTTTTGACCATAAAGTAAACGCCCCAATAAGGGTTAACTTTCAGCTTGTCTTGCCTAATTATTATTACTATTATCATCACTTAAACCTTATTACACTACACAAATACACTTCTGCACGGTCCGATTTTGCATGGGTGTGGGAGCAGGCACAGGTAGTTACGTTTCCAGCTCCAACGAGCCATTTTCCTAGGAGTTGGAACGTAACAGTGGCTAACGGAGAAAATGGTTTACAGAGAGTAGCAGAATAAACATTGTGTTAATTGAAAAGTGTTTTTAAGGCTTATTGCTTGATTTAATCCCGATGTAGTTTGAACTGAAGGTGTTTTTCTGAATGACTATCAACTGCCAATGCGTAGAGAAACGAAACCAAAAATCACAGTCCTCCTTCCATCGTCCATCATGGTTACAGAGTCACTCAAGAATGGTCTGTATTGCATACAGTGAGGCAGCACCATGAGATTCAATGACAAAGGATAGAGACTTTCCTCAAAGCGAAGCAGTTACGGTATCCCAAACATTCTGAATACAGCCTTGCGCCAGTTTTCTCTTCCTTGGCATCTGAAAAACAAACATTACTACATCTCCCAGCAACACTGCAATCTAACCTAGGGACAGTAATTCATTGTCCTTAATTGTCTATGAGCCTTTTTAGTTACTAATCCTACAGACTATAAACAACCGCAATGCATACTGGGTAGCACAGTGATGGGCAGCACAGACAATTTCCTATGCATACAGAAATACGAATTTGTATTTACTAGCGTCTTATTCGCAAACAAACCAGTTCAGTTAGCCATGTAATACATTATTTTCCTATATGTACCCAAAAATAAACTTGTATCTACTTACAGATTTGAAGGTGTCCATTATAGCACATAACTACTCACTAAAACATTACTGTAATAGCCACACACAAAAATATAGTATTACGGAACTTATAGTGATATGCACACACCAAAAGTTTCCCACAATGTCTTGCTGACGCATTGTCCTATGCGCGACAAACATTTGGAGAAATGCGATCCATTCTTAATGTGTATCATAAAAATTATAATTATGAATAAAATGTTTTACACCGTTAACTAGCCTTATTCACTAGCAACTTTCAGAAGCACTCGTTTAATTGTTTTATGACTCGTTGTTTTATCGTTTAGAAAGACATAGCAATGTTGCTTACAAATCTGATAAAATCTTCTTTATCTTACATCAGAAGTCAATTCCTTATCACCATATAAGGAGGCTTTTGTTCTACACATTTGTGTGAAAGATCGAGTTAATCGGACTCATTCTGCATTTTGAGTAACTTTTTATAGGTTTCACGAATAGCAAAAAATCTAGTTTGGCGGACTTTTTTGTTTATTATGAGCCATAACATATGTATACCAAGTTTCATACATTGATGTCACGCGGGTTAGCAAACCCAATCGGTTTTAATGTCATTATTTTATGACATTAAGCACCCCCTATGGTCAGATCAGTGTCAGTCTTTGTCTCTGAGTAATGGGTGCACAGGAGAAGAGTCAGTGTACAACATTTCAACATTTTTTACCGTGTAGTTTCTGCGCAATAGAGCACAATCCGGGAGGCAGAAGAATAATAATGATAAAACGTATGGAAACAATAGATTTCCTCCATTCTGGAGGAACCCTAATAATAAAACAGACAGAAACACTAAGTTTTTGTAACTCCCTAAGCTGGCCACCATGCATCTCCTTTTGAAGATCCAGCCATTTCTGGTGCATGCAAGATCCTGACATATACACATTGAGCTTCTAAAGCAGTGAGAAGAAGAAATCAGTCTCCGGAACTGACTTCACAGTGTCAACTAAGACCAAGTTCAGACAGTGCTCATTACAGTGCAAATAAAACGCATTTTTAGCCTCTGTCTTAATTCTGGCTGCCACACCTGGGGGTTTTCCACTCATCAGTGTGAGGCCCCGTCATAACCTTGTCCAACAAGATTTGATTTGTACTGAAGGTCATAGCTTTCTACACTCTGGATGATCATATGCTCAGCCCCTTAGCATCCAGATGTTGTGCATGTTGGAAATCAAGAAAGCTTTCATGCACAGCCCCGCTGTAGTAATACCTAACTACTAATGACAGCTGCTCCTTCTTTTGCAGATCTTTGCTTTCATCAGCAATGCCAGAGAATACCTCACTCTCCTTCCCTTCTTTCTAAATTGAATCACGCACCATACTTGCTAAGCTCTGCAGAATTTCATTCTGTATGGTATTGCTTGTGTATTTTGCATTGCCTTGTGCTTTCATTTTTTTGGCTACAATAGGATTGTGTTTAGCGATCATTTCTAGAATTTCTAAGAAACATGGCATTAATGTGAGACTCAGATTTCTCATGCAACTTAAAGCCACCATCTTTTCCAATGTGAAAAGCCTGTATCTGAGGTGAAAACAGATTCTGACGCATTAGGCAGGGAGAAGTGTCTGCATGCAGTAGGCTGAATCTTTCCTTTGTGAGTATTCAAGCCATGAATGCAGGTTATACCACAATGGATTTAACAAACTTCTCTTCTCACCTTGGACGGTTTTTGGAAAAATCTTTAAACTGCTGCTGCTCTGGACTGTGGAATATCTGAAAGTGACAAAAGCATGAGAATCAGATCTTGCATTAGGTGTCATGTAAGTCACAGATGAAAGAATTGAATGAAGTACAATATATTAATTAAGTACAATATATGAAATATGAAATATGAAATAGTAAGGCATATTATTTGGTCCAATGAGGTCCAGGTGGGGCAACAGGGGCTGCCACATCACACAAAAGTGAAACATCCCCATCCCAAGTCAAAGCAGATTAAGTTTTATGAGAATGCACACATACCCTGATGTCCAGGTGGAGCTGAAGGTCCTTCATCGCCAGTATCCTAGCGCTGCTGGCTGCTCTGTCCTGCTCTGCTGTTTAGGATTTATTTCTTTTGAATAATTCCTGAATGTTCTGATTTCTTTTCATACTGTAATAGTCGCATGACGAATTTCACTTTATATCTTGCACAATACATTTAATTATGTATGCATGAATCAATGTGACATGCAAAACTAACACCTGATATGCACTATTGCCTAAGTAGCGACAAGTAACGACTAGCGAAATAAGACCAGGCGTAAGATATGTACCCCGGAATCCGCGGAGACATCTGCTGAAATGTACTTCTTCTAAATTTTGCTGATTTATTGGCAGCTGGTACTCAACGATAATCGACCTGCTCAAAACCTAAAAACTTTCTCTGGGTTTTTGGCGGCTAGACACTGCTCAAGCCTAGGGCGCATTAGTGCCGCTCAAGTTTAAGACTGAATATAAACACCTATAAACGAAATGTTGGTTACTCGTCCTACAATTCAAATGAAAGTCCCGCCAGATAATGATCATAGTTTATGACAGAAACTTTTCCATGCCAAGGCCCCCCAAATAGCATAAGCTTTTGGCCGGGGCACCCTTTTGCAAGATGTATTTAAAAACCCATTGACATTACTACGGCAAATGTAAAAAAAAAACAAAAAAACTTCTGAATATATTTCCTTACTTTTTAAAATGCAATAATAATTAAATTTGTATTTTAAATCTTTTATCATTCCATTACATTCAATATTTCTGTTTTCCATTGTAAGCATTGTTTGTAAATTTAGTTTTAACAACATCGTGTGGAGTGAGAGAGAGGGAGCATACTAGTGGGAAGGGGGGGCTTGGTGGAAAAAAGCACGCACTTTGTCTTGCACTATGGTGGTTGCAATGGGTTAATTGCTCATCTGACGAAATGTGGTGACTGCAATAAACATTAGGTGGGGAATTATATGGTGGGGCAAAAGGTGATATGACAATAAACATGGTTTGCTGAGCAAATTATATGGTGAGATGATGGGTTGAGCTGGCACGTACTGACCCATGTCACCAATCCGTCGGCTCACGGAGTTATCAGCGTCGATTTTCTGGGCAGCATCCTCACCAAGTAATTCTCTAACAATGTCTTTGGCAGCTGGTAATATCAAATCCTCTCCAATTGTGCGCGGTTTCTTCGCACGAGCTATGTGGTATTTATGGTGGTAAATATGTGGTACTATGTGGTATGCCCGTCCGGGGACAGACCAGACAGTTAGCATTTTTCCTCATCTTCACTACAATTTGCTGAGGCCCCCCCTGTCCTATTTCATTAGGAATCGAAGCAATATCCCAGAATGTCACACACACCAGGGCCAATATGAAATAGTACTACGTGTTGTATTATATACCATGATTATCATTTCGCTCTGAGGTGAGTTTTCAGAGCGGACTGAGACACCTCTCATTTAACTTAATTCAATTATCATAAAAACGTAACGTATTTAACGCCCAAATGAGATCTCCGATATTAAACCACCACTTTTGACTGAACTCTTATTGACAATCCTGAAAATTCCTCTGAAATTGTAGCGGTTTATTTCGCTTAGTAATATATATTTTCATTCCAACCATATCACGCCATTATCTTCAAATAAGATTTTAAATTATTCAAACTGAGTGAAGGATATTCTTCGCAAATTGTGTACTTAGATAGACTGGCATTTATAATAAAAAAACGGAAGTGTATGCCACTCATCCCATTGTTATTTATTAACCGTTTCGTATAATAAATTTTTTCTCATTTAACTGGGCAGTCAAATTCCGTTCACAATCACTTATCTGTGCATTTTAAAGGACCCAGCCTATATAATTATGAAGGTATTGTAACGGGGATGGAAAGCAACGCCAATGGTGTTTAACCATCCCCGAGGGGGCTGCTGGGAAGCCTGGCTCCCGAACTGTAAATCGTGTAAATAGTGTGTTCGATGTTTCGTGTCCCTGTAACGTTGATATCTAGAAGTTCAGTTGTGGTAATTGTAACGTTTAATGTCTGTTTGATTAAGATTTAGTTCCCTCACCATGGGCGGGTTTGTTTGTGCATGTGAGGGCTTTCCGTGTTTTCTGTCCTATAGCCAGGTCTTTGCACTGCCAGTTCTGCCTTTCTTAAGGTGGTCGTAAGCGCATGTGTGAAATAAAGAGCATGTATTCCTGTTGCGATCGGTGTCTGACTCCTTGCTTGAACCCAGCAGAGTAGTAGCTCTCTGAAAAACTCTACATTGGTGTCAGAATGGGAAGCATGGACCATTCACCGAACCAGGAAGACTCTGCCAGGAGGGAGAAGACGGTGTTGCAGAGTGAGCTGCGAGCAAGGCTGGAAGCTTTGGAGAGAGAAGTCGCCTTGCTCAGCCTCCAGCTCTGGCAAGAAGAGTGCCACCCCCTCCCCAGGCGGACCAGCGGCGGCCAGCCCTGCGGGTTGCGCTGGCTGGTAGATGGAGACCTTGGATGGCCGTCTCGGGCAGAGGGCGGCACCAGACCGCAGGACCCCAGGGGAATAGTGGCGCTAGGACCCGCTCCGACGACCGCCGCGGAGGGCCCCACCCGACCTCGAGAGGGCGCACGGATCGGACGACTGGGAGACCTACCAGGCCCAGTTCCGGCTGGCGGTGATAGCCAGACGGTGCACCCCACAGGAGAAGGCGGGTCAGCTGGCCATGGCCCTTGAGGGCGGTGCTCGGCAGGCCCTCTTGGACGTGCCGGAGGACCAGTGGCTCAACTTTGAGGCTCTCGTTGTGGCCTTGCAACGGAGGTTCTGAGCCGGGGAGCTAGCGAGCGCCTGGCAGGAGAAACTCACGGCGTTTAAGAGGAAGCCGGGAGAGAAGTTAAGCCCGCTAGCTGCTGACGCCCGCTACTTCGTCCGACGGAGTTATCCGGAGTTTTCACCAGCGGTCCAGGAGGGGGCTACTCCCAGAAGAGATTGGCCGCCACGTGGGGCTCGTGGCTCCGTCCACCCTCGACCAAGCCCTGCAGCTAGCGGCTCACGCCTAAGGTGTGTTCGGCTCCGCTAGGCCGTCACCCAAGCCAGCCATCGCTCCGGGTGGCACGGTTGAAGTGGGCCGGATCGGACAGGGCCGTGGTTTGTACCTCCCCTGCAAGATAGGGGGACAGACGTGTCGGGCCCTCATCGACTCCGACTCCACCATCACGCCCTGGAGTTATTGTCATTCCGGAGGCGACGTGGGAGGCCACCACGCTTACCCTAAGGACCGTGACGGGGGAAAGGTCTCGGATGCAGGGGAGTAAGCGGATGTGTGTGGAGGTCGGTGGCCGGCGGCTACTACACACATTTTGGCTGGCCCCGATTCGTGAGGACTGCATTCTGATTTCCTCACCAGCCTCGGGGCAAGGCTGGACTTCTGCATACCGCGGCTCACATTCCCCGGCGGCAATGTAACCCTCCTCCCTAAGGGTGGCAACGAGTTGGCCTCCCAGCACGTCGCCACGGATGTGGTGGCGGGGGCTTGACACTGGCGGAGGCGACAAAAGCAGCCCCCCAAGTGTCGGCCAATGGCCCCCGGTTTGGAGATGTCGCCTGTGGAGTTGGCCCGCCTGCAGGCCGAAGACCCGGAGATCGGACTGGTCCTGCAGTGGGCGAAGGAAGGGTGTCGACCGCGGAGTCAAAGCCCTTTGTGTGGCATGGGACACCCTGGAAGTCCACGACCATCCCTGGGGGGGCTGCTGGGAAGCCCGGCTCCCGAACTGTAAATCGTGTAAATAGTGTGTTCGATGTTTCGTGTCCCTGTAACGTTGATGTCTAGAAGTTCAGTTGTGGTAATTGTAACGTTTAATGTCTGTTTGATTAAGATTTAGTTCCCTCACCATGGGCGGGTTTGTTTGTGCATGTGAGGGCTTTCCGTGTTTTCTGTCGTATAGCCACTTCTTTGCACTGCCAGTTCTGCCTTTGTTAAGGCGGTCGTAAGCGCATGTGTGAAATAAAGAGCACGTATTCCTGTTGAGATCGGTGTCTGACTCCTTGCTTGAACCCAGCAGAGTAGTAGCTCTCTGAAAAACGCTACAGTATAATAATGAATTTGGCTAGTCCACCGAAGGTTGTTCCTTAAGGGATTTAAAGATCAAGATGTCATTTCATTATCTCAAACCAATGAAAAGAAATGTCAAGTATCTTTTACTTGGGACCTTATTTCTTATCGGGATTATGGATTTATCTCTGGAATTCATTAACGCTAGAAGTAAAACGAGCGATTATTTACGTAAGTAGGCTGTTGATCCAGCATTTGACTACCGCAGAATGTCTCCGGAATGTATATTTTACTGCTATTTACTACATAAAAAATATAACATAAAAATAACAATTATTAACTTGCTTCAGAAACAGTGAACTCTGACTGAATGTGATCACACATTTAGGCACGAACTTCAGGGGTATTCCAAATCTCAATAGAGTTCTGAGTTAAGTGAAATCTCCCAAAAATAATATGAAAATTGTAAACAAAAGAAATACCTACATTGATGTTTTTAACTCGCTAAATCTCAAACATTTCCGTTTGTGCGTTACAATATAAGTGATTGGGTGTGATGTTGTTAATGTCGGTGATAATTATCGGATTTCCTTAACTCTGAACTCTATTGATATACCAGAATCTGGTAACTGCTGTAATGCAAATGATAAAGCATTTACAAAGTATTTTAAAGGCTGTTCCTGGTAACATTGTATCATTCAGTGTTTGCCCCGTATACTTTGATGGTCGCCGGGCTTGCAGTATAATCTTTTACCTAATTGGTTTTAATAAATCTAGTGGTTTCATTTTACCGTAGAAATAAACTTCTTGACAAATTAAACCGTCTTCTTAAGGGCCGTTTTTTATAACCTCGTCCAGGCGTGAACAACTTCCAGACGACAGGAGTAGTCTCTCGGCCAATTCTCTATACTCACTCGTTTGGACGTTCCCACGGGCTGAAATTCTCGATGGCACAATGTCAAATGTCAAATTTCAAAATTATATATACAAATTTCGAAATTAAAATATGTTAGTTTTTATATTATCTATATCCACGCGTTGCATATACAGCGGGTGAAATAAGTATTGAACACGTCACCATTTTTCTCAGTAAATATATTTCCAAAGGTGCTATTCTCAACATGTCCTCGTCACAGTACGGTATCAGGTCATAAACTTTTTTTTCCGTATACATCATCATATACTGAGGACTATTTCCAGCCTTTTGTTTGGCTGCCTGATCTGCTGCGTCATTTCCTCTAGTGAGTGTCAGTGAGCTTAGCTACAGAATGTAAGTCAAATGTGACAGGTTGTATTGTAGAACAAAATCCAACATCTGTCGGGCCCTGGGACCACAATGTGTCCAGAATCCTATCCAGCATGGCTGCTGCATCAGGATGATCAGTTTTAAACCTTTCAATTTGCCTATGTTCTAACAAGACAGTGTCATGCGCTTCCTGCACAATCTTGTACGCTTTCTCCGAGGCTGAGTACAGCACCTGTGGGATTTGCGTCTGTTCCCAATCAAAGGTGTTAATTAATCTTTTTACCATTGGGCCTAGTTCTTTAGCTTGGTGGTCAGTATGTACAGCGAGAGTCACATGCGGTTCAGCTTCATCAGACATCTCATGTAACTCAACTAAATCGTCAGGTAATTCAACGGCTGAAGCAACACCTTCCTGGCCCATCAACAGACAGGTCGACCTCACCCGACCCACACTGCCCTCCATTTCCACGAAGGCCTCATGGTACACCCAGTTTTCATTTTGATCATAAAATAGAGTCACATGGAGCGGGTTGGGAGGAACACAGGGATGCAGCATGTGAATCCATGGTTTCCACAATGTGTAGAGGGAATGAATTCCTCCCCCTTTTGGAGTTTCAGGTTGCACCAGTCCCCAATATATATCTGCCCATTGTCCAGCAGCGGATGGCGTCTTGTCATGTCCCAGTAACATCTGTGAGTGAGTGGAAATTCGGCTAATGGAACAGTTAAAACTCTGCCCATTAGGAAAC
>JAOVYW010008736.1:0-22003 GCA_025775045.1 Hiodon tergisus
GTGGGCCCCCCCCCCCCCCCATTTTCATGGGCTCTTAGTCATGTCAATCATTGTTTGTTTCGAATAGTCACTTTTCGGTGGCTCCCCCAATTTAACTGTTGTTCCCCCCTGTGCCCCCCACTTGAAAATTATCTGGATCCGCCCCTGAGTTAGACATGCTGAGCAACCTTCACCTGCAGTTTTGTTAGTAGCATTGCAGACTATATGGCTTCCCGCCTACATTGTTTGTTCAAATTTTCCGCAACCCTTCAGCACACTGGGGCGCTGGTGCTAAACCACACTTGCAGCAGAATGGGTAGTTCTTACACTGCTGTATCTATTCCGTTCACTGCTTTAAAAGTCTTGGTCAGACTTACCTGCCAATTGACTTCTTATTTCCACAGATTCTCATGAGGGAGATCTATTGATTGATTGAATAATCCTTATTGCTTGTGAGTGGCTGCCTGCTTGCCTAGCTGAAACCTTTATTTGTTGTGTTACGTCCCGGGGGTAATTCCGGCCAAGGCAAGATTCAAAACCCAGTCTCCTGTGTCAAAGGCAGCGGAGTCACCACGACACTAAAAGGTCCTGGCCACCTAGCAAGGTTTTAGAATTGCTACAATATTTAACATCGTGTCAGCCTCCATCCCTTTCTATAACCGTTTTCTTTTTAGAGTTACTTTAATAACACAGGACAGTCATAACCCAGGCTGTACACTCTCTGTCTGCTGCCACCTGCCCCTTTTTGCTTTGCATCTGTTGTGCTGTGTTAACTCATTCATTCTGTCCGTCAGCCAATCAGGTGAAGACAAAGGTATGACATGGCATGCCATCGTGTTCCTGTTTCTATTAATTTGTGTAAGCTGATCTAACCTTTTGAATCATTACAATTTCTAGCCCTTCAATACTCCCTCTCTTATTTCAGCTTTCCATCTTTCCTTTACCTTGAAATGTTTTAGTGACAAAAATGGAAAAAACAGACAGAGTAGGATTAGGCATTTGGAAATATTTAGCTTTTACATACTCGAGGATATTGATGATAATGAGGAAGTACTCATTGAGTTCAGAAAATAAAATGCATTGCACATTATGTAAATTAACCTAACGCCCGTCATCATGTAAGCCTTATTAAGCATGATAAATTGCAATGGCTTAAGGTTTTTCATGAGTAAAGAACGTAAACAAGTACCATTTCATCTCTATCTTGTTATAAAAAACACAGAATGCAAGGACAAACATTCCACGAGCTGGTAGTCAAAAGTCTTGTTTCATATTGTAGTGTCCCGGCTATGGGAGGTCAAAGTGGCAAAAATTTAATGACGAATAAATCTAATCAAATAACAAAAAAACCTGCATCAATTAAACAATAACATAATCAAATAAGTTAACAAATAAATAAAACAGCATTGAATGACAAAAACCTTATCACACAGACAAAAACTTAATTGAATGACAGAAGCCAATATGGTTCGCAAGTTACTTGTTTGAGTGGTGTTCAGTTTTGTTTGCTTTTTAAAAAACATCCCTTTTATCTAGCTGTATCTAGTTGTATTATTCACAAAGTGAAAAAAATCCGTTCCCAGCTTTGCCGATTTCAATTGAAAAAATTGATGTTGGCTCTTGCCAGCAATCATATTGCGTCAATAATGAGGCATAAGGTCTGGTAGTCGTAACTCATATTCTGTTATCGTAAAAAAATAAATCTGTACGTGATTCATTGTTTTGTCTGTCTGAGAAGGTTTCTGTTAAATGTATGCAGGTTCACCTTTTCACCTTTCACATCTGGCAGTCTTTTATATCCGCTACCATCAGTGGCTCACCGTGACTTCTGTGAGAAGGAGAAATTGACGCTTTCAGTAATGGGGGACTCCCACTCCCCCCTCTAAAACTACGCCTATGATCAAGTAGTTAAATGGTAATTACATTATAGGAAAATTACAAAAAAATAAAATTAAATCAATAAAGCACATCCCATACACATGCTCTCTTTGATGTTTGGTGCGCAGTATTGCCATGGAAACTCTCCAACAGTCTCCCGCATCTTCTTGAAATCGGACGTCAGAACCACACTGCTTTTACTTCAATAATGCAGTCATCCGTTCACACATAGGGAATATGCACCCTACAATGGGGTTTCGTATTTTAAAATGTACGATAAAATTTGAATTATTTTGCATGAGTACTCAAACAATAAATAATAATTAATTTTGAACTTTAATGCTGCACACTCACATAAGTAAACACGAGGAAAAATAAGATCTATGATGGCCAGACACTGACGACGATGTTGTTTATTTTTTTAATGTACTGATATTTTAAACGTTATGTACATATAGATAAATCAGTCAGTGTTTAAAGATAATGTATGTCCTTTCTAAACTGTATATTGTAAAAATTGTAAATTGTTAAAAAACAGCCAATGCATATTAAGATAAGTGCCACATTACAGCATTTGCGTAAAATGATTCAAGAATGAACAAAATGGCTGTATTTTGAATAGCTTTTCAACCTGGGATTTCTTCATGGGACAGAATGATATTATTCCATGTTTAACTGGTTACTGACGACATTATATATCATTGCATTTGAAAAAGCGATACATATAAAATAATTGCATACATCATTTTAAACATTCACAATAGTGGGTTATGTAAGTCCACAGCAGATGGTATACTCCTGTGTCGGTGAAACAACCAAACAAAAAAGGAAGGTTTGAGAGTGAACGCATTCCCAGGACTGGGAAGTTAACTTAACCAAACGTAAACCAGTTGAGACTCAGTTCAGTAGCTTTTTCGTCTAATGGTGAGACTATGAGAAGTTCAGCTTCAGTAATAGAAAAACTTTTAAGTCAGGTTTCATTCCCTTCTTTATTGGCTGTTTCTTTCAATCTTACCCAGCTTCACAGTGTACATGTTTCCCATGTAGGTGGTCAAAAATACCTAGGAATATTGTTGGAGCTGATGGTTTCTTTGCGGGGTGGAGCTCACTTACAATGCCTTTTCCCCATAGTGTATCCTCAGAAAAGGGAATTCTGGGACACTGCTATTTATAGTTGTTTTGATAGCATTCCTCTGCACTCTGTGGTGTGAAAAATGGTTTTGTACACATACATACATAGGTACATGTGGGCTGGGTTTTTTGTGATCTCTTTATTTGATGTTATTTATTGAGCTATGCTCTTTATCATACAAATAAAGGATGCTGTTAATCCTGAGGGAAAATAATAAAGCTGGAGGAACTAGTTGTACCGAAGAGGCACAGCAAGTCAAGCGATGGGGAACGCGGACGCCCTCAATCTAAAATCTACAATCTACAATCTACAAAATACCTCCAACTGACTCACCCGGCCAGTTAACTTTTTTTGTTTAAAATTTCTGCACTGGAAAAAGTTGCATGGGGCTGCACACTTTTTGTGTTCCCGACCACTGTGTGGCCAAGCATTAGGACATGACCACCATAAGCACACAAAAGAGCGGGGTTCGAGGACACAAATGCTCGGTGGAGCAAGTCAGAGGTTCAGCCTTTCTTTTTTAGGTTGCTAATAGTGTAACTTAGGTACAATTCTCTGGGAGCTTTAGGCAGCTGCTGGTGTCATTTAGCTTTGCCAACACTGCTAAAAGAAGTAGATTTTTTTTAGAAGAAGTTGTGATAAAATGTTTTGAGCGTTCTTAAGCCCGTAGTTCTCTCCTGACTGGATGTGTAGCAGGAGGCCGCTGTCACAAGGTTTTAAACAAAGGCATTATGGAAAGATACCATGCGACTATTCTTGGAAACCAAACAGAGTTTGGGCATCCTGAAATGTTTGGTGCCAAAAGTTTTTCTCTGCCCATGACATCATCTGGCAGACAGAATTATAAACCTCTCTATATACCACACCCCCTCATTGTAACAGACAGTGAGCTGAACCATGGATCACAAGCTAAAGATAAATAACTGCATGATGTCATCCAAAACATTTCCATCTTTTGACAAGGTGTGACCTTAACAAATAGTGTAATGGTAAACTGTTATGGGTTTAATGTGCCAAGATAGTGTTTTGTTATTTTTTCTGTTAATTGTCTGGTACATTCTGTGCAAATGGAGGCAGGAGACTCTTCTGCACTGCATTAATAGCACCCTTGCAACTTTTGCTAGCTGTGTGAAACTTACGCAGAAATTTCAACTTGACAGTTACTGCCTTGCAAAGCACTGGAACATTATAGATCTGAGGACACTGTATGGTAATTTCAACACAGATAAATCCTCCGTAGGTGTTTAGGTCCTGGGATAATTGTTCGTTGCTTTATTTTGTTATTGACAAAACGAACATTTATTAATAATTTCTTTCATATTTGAATGTTGAGTTCTGCATTTCAGACACGTTTTCTCTATGAATTAGATACAATATAATAGTTCAATGTAAGTAAAATGTGGGTTCTAGGAAGCCAAACAAAGCTTGGGCATCCCAATGGTTTTCTACTGGATGGGGAAAAAAATGTGCTTACTCAGCTTATTGCTGAGTAGTAGCTCTGTAGCAGTGGGTGTCTAGCAGATGACACTCAACTTACAAGGATCATACTCCTCCATGCACTCTATATTGAATCTCCTAACATCCTCCTAACTACGATAGCATGATGAAAGTTAGACAACCTCTGGCGCATCAAGGTTGGAGCTTGGCATCCTTGCTAGATACCAAAAGTGTACCTCAGTAATCTTGTGCTAAACATTGTGTGTGTTTATGTACTCACCTGACACTCCACCAAGGCTCCTGGTGACATCTCAACAGATATGGTTAGACCGACTGCAATATCTTTTATATCTTTCTATTAGCTCTGCATCAGAGGGATTCCTCTTGGAAGTATATATGCCTCTGATACAATAAATCACTACTAGCTATACGGACATTGTTACATCCCACATGCAGCTTGGGCCATAAGACTTCTGCTGAATCTCTTGGCCGTGGTGCGCACTGTCATTAAGTCACTGGAGCTGATACCCAGCTCTGTTTGAGCACCAGTGTCCAGTTTTAATATGCAGACCTTCAAATGCTTATTCACCTGGGAGTGCTTGGGGAAGAGACCTTACCACGCACTGGGCATGAACTTTATCTTCAGTCTGAGCACTGACAACTATTCGTTCAGAAAGAAACGTGACTTAACACGGTGTTAAGAGGGAAATGGGGATAGCCCAGTAGCTGGCCACTTCCTGTGGCATGGGCTGTGCCCTGCACCTTCTTCTCATTGTAGAATCAGGGTTGTGCAACTCCTTCCCCGAGAGAACGAGAGATTCATGAGTGCAAAATTACATTTACATTTGTTCATTTAGCAGGTGCTCTAATCAAAGTGCGGCCATCACGGACGACATGACTTCTACCATTTTTATTTGTTAGTGCTTTATTTTAGGGGGCTATACACCATATTATAACCAGGTGGTAAAAGTCATAAGACTACACAAAGACAGAATTACTTATGATGCAGAGCAGTGCTACTTCCAACTCATGGAACAAGGAACACGGAGCAAAAGGTACTGTTCTCTCCTTCATCACCTTCAAGCGCAAATAAATGAACAAAATGTTTAATGTTTTGTAGCACAGCTGACATGGAAAACTGATGACTCATTGCAAATCCACTGCTCAGCTGTGTATGTTAAAAATGAAAGGGTCTAAGTGGTGAAGAATGGAAATAAGTGCAATTGAATACCCTCTGCTGCCTGATCACTGCTGCAAGCTCAATTTTCCATCTGTAAACTGAGATGAACCCAGAATTCACATGTTCTTTCAACCCTTAGGAAAACGTATTATTACTACCGCAGACTTAACTAAATAAACTTAGCTTGTGGGATACGTGGCGACCACTGCTCCCAGAAGCCAAAAACAACACAATTTATAGAAGATATTTTCAGTTTGGACTTTATTAGATCACTGGGCTTGCATAAAGAGTGTTTCCCATGGTGGGTGTAAATAAGAAATGTGGCTAGTGTATTGAATGAAGAATGCAAATAAATGTTTTACTATTTCCAAATAATTAAATACGAGTTGTAGATTATTTAAAACAATATCATATTTTGTAATGTCAAAATAAAGGAGTTACCGCTTTAGAAACAACTAACTAAAATTGGCTGAAATCTGTGGCCTGAAGTAAAGGAAAATTTTATGCAAAATAAGTTCCGTAGCGATATGAGTAAAAGGGACTCTCTTCTCCTCTCTCAACCCCCCCCCCAACCCACGACCCCGCATCCTCAAGCCACAAGGTCAGGGCAAAAAGAGAATGACGGGGGAGAAACCAAACGGTTAAGAGACGTGATAGGGTAATAATGACACAGGCTCCCCAGGTGCAGACAGAGAGCCGTCCTGGGTATATATAGAACGTGGTTAACATCATTGTCATTAGGGCAACGAGTGGCAGGGACAGCAGGGCGCCACTGAAGACTGAGGGCCTGTAGAGATTGGAACAGTCAAAGCAACCAGAGTGCAGAAATAGAGATGCTGTTAATTCCTCGGCTGTGTCTGTGCTTACCATGCTGTGTGCGAAGCACTTTGTGGCGTAGGCCTTGCCTGAAAAAGTAAAAAGCAGCTCAAGGAAAAAAAAATCAAGTACTTTTGCGTTTCCTTTATGCGGAAATTAACCTTTTAACGCCTACCGTCACATACATGTGATCGTTAGATAGTGGTCTCTACAGCCTACCATCACAAATCTCTGATAGATGTATGGATGGGGAATTACGTAACAATCACCTCCGTGACAGCCAGTGACTGATATTTTAATGAAATAATAAAATTACTTTTGTTTTCAAACACAAAATTAGCACTTAAACCATGTTTTTACAAAGCGCTATTATGCAAGATATGGCAAGCTAGTTAGCTACCAATATCGTATGTCGAAAACAAGTGAAAAGTTAGCTGGTGAACTAACCTAGTACCGGCTGATCTAATTTCATTATTTAAGATGATTTAACCATAAATGATTAAACAGCGATTACTTTTAATACATTATTACACTATGGCGCAATAAACCAGTGACCGAAATGTAACAATAAAACCTCTAGTAAACGATGCTAATCCAGACAAGCCACTACTATTTTGCTAAAGATGTGTAAAGCACCAGTTTAACTTTCGATACGCCTACATGAGCTAACAACTTTTCGTCATCAATACAAGCGTCACATAAGTATTATAACCTCATGATATATGTTTATTACAACATATTTCAGAATCGGAATATCGAAATATAATGTCCTTCATTTACAAAAACACGTGAAATCAATGACAGTTTGAATTACAAATTAATTACAAATACAAATGATTTTTTTGTGTGTTGTTACGTCACAAACAAATTCGATAATATTTAGCCTTCTCTGAGCTCACGACCAAAAATAACTCGCGCTGGGGGGCCCATTCGGGGAAATTTATAATTTACGCGTTAAAGGGTTAAAATGCTCAAAAAAATACAAAACCTAAGAAAATCTATGGCTATTGAAAGTACTGTAATTTGTTAATTTACAACCCTGTGCGTGAGATTACTTCTCAGCGATGATCTGGGAAACACTTCAAACAAGCCTCAATTATGAGAGCAAAGCAGTTCCCAATTTTTTTTATTCCCCTAAAGTTTGAGTTTTTAAATGGCTTCCGGAGTTATTGGTCATAGGAAGTGATTAATTCTTTAATCTTTAATTCTTGTAAATGGACAGTACATTATTTCTCAGAAGGGAATTTCTATTGATAGATTCCCAATGGTATTAAATCTGATTCACTGACTATAAAACCAGTCTTAATTGCCACCAAAAATGCATGAGTCCCTCTGTGTTTTTTAGTAATGGGGACCAGACAACCCATTTTGGCTCATTGAATATACATTTGTGCTTTCAACTAGGGTCAATGACAGGTGAATTGAAGTGGACTTCTTTATTAAACCATTGCTGTGTACCACTTCCTCTTGCTGCTTGATACTCTACTTAATCTAGCCCTGCTCCTAATAATAGAGCCCATGGTTCCCAGTAAAATATCTAAATATCTTTTAGGGAGCATTCTTTTTAGAGAGCATTCTTTTCCTCCCAGGACAAGCCTGGAATACAAAAAGCTTTGTTACCCTCTAATGAAATGTCTTTCCATATGTGTCAGGTGGTTTATTGGCATGTTTTTTGTTTGCGGGTGAAGTGAGAAAACAATGCCTACAGGTTGTCTATTCTGAGACTTACAATTGGGATTCAGTGTGAGTATATCCAGGCTAGGGCCCTGGGGGTGAGAAAAATGAAAACATGAAAAATGAAACATAAAAAGGGAGTTGGGCAGAAAGGGGAAATGTGATGTGAAATGCAAAGGTCAAACATAAAAATAAGAAAAAGAATGGACCTTTGGTGATGAGGACCCAGCGGTTCACAAGAAAGTACCATTACTTTTATTAATCAGGGCTTGAGTTCACTGAAAAACATACTAGAAAAAGAGCATGAGCGATAGGTATTTTCCCAGGTTGACTAGGGGCTCTGTTCATTTCTGACAGGGCTGTCAAATTCAACTGGAATCATTTTCTGTGGGAGGAATGTCATGAGTGTCGGTGCCAGGCTGGTTTGTTGACCAGGTCTCATTTCTTTGTAAGCTGTGTCGTCATGGGTTTCCCTTACTCATAGTGTACATAAAGCTGTCTGGATAAACTGTTCTAATGGGAAAAGCTCTTTAAAAATCAGTTTAAATACACTGCGGTGAGACAATGCCAAAGTAGACTGCACAGACAACTGCCAGGAGATGAATTCAGAGATGGATTTTGCAATATTGTGCTGCCAGGATAGGTGGTAAAAATGGAGCGTTTTAATTAAAAACTGCTGAGCTACACTGGTCCTGGGGGAGCCTGTCTGTGCCAAGGTTTCCAACATAATTGTAGTGTGCATGATTCATCACAGGAATGAGAAGAGAACCTGAAATATTTACATGGTCCCCTCATACGTAGTTCTCCTCATCGTTCTCAGATTTTGACTGATGACATTTCTTGGGGCTCTCTAGAGTGCCGACCAAATTCAAACAGTTTGGCACAGTTTAGCTCACCATGTTGAGAATGCATATCAGAGTAATGTATGTGGAGAAAGGTTACTGGATCATAAAGGCAGTTTCAAGTCATTTCCTAAAACCGTTGTTGTAAGACCGTTTACCAACTTCAACAGGCCCAATATTCATTCAGTTGTTTTACATGTTTTACATGCATACTCAAGAAATCTTTGATGAGAAAAGCATTTATGAAAATATTTAGTTTTTGGTGCCAAGTAATTCCTCAGGGGGTTTCAAAATACCATATGGGGCCAGTCAAAAGCAAGGTTTGAGCAGGAACAACGGTTTCCCTGTATCATGCAGTGTACTATGCAAGCCCATTTTACATACAAGTCAGCAGTTGTGAGTGGAATTTTTTGGTCTGTAGGGCTGATTTCAATGACCCTTGGCTATGTCAGTTGTAATGAGATGGGCTGAAGGGAGCCGCAGTTCCCTTTCAACGTGGAAGGGGACATTCTCTGGAGCAGAATGGCCGCCTGCACTGGAAAGTGGCCACTGATCACAGATGGGCTGCAGTTTCAGAGCGGGGACCCTGTGAAGAACAGCTGACAGCTTGTTTACTCACATTGGCTCGGAGATTCACGCCTGGCAACATTCTGTTGCTGCCCTGCCCAGTGGCAAGTGGTGTGATGTTTTCTGGGCAGAAAAACTGGCTCCTAGCAGCACGGTACCCATTTTCGAAGCATAGTCTCAAATACTACTCAGCAAGGAACTCTCCTGCCTCCAGATTATTTGGAATTAACAGCGGCACACTTCCTCCAAGTAGCTTTTTGCCAGCTTCACTAACAGTTTCCTTTCTCCTTTTGGCCTGGAGTTTCCGCCTGTCTGAAAGATCAAGTGGTTGGGGAGTCTAGGTTTTTCATATAAAATATTGAAACAGAGATTTTGTCATGTCACCCATTGTCCAGATATACTATAGATGTTTTCACTGTGGGGTGCAGTTGCCAGTCCAAGCCCAGCTTTGAACTTTTAGCGGTGGTAAGGACCTGTCACCATGACAATGTAGAGCACGAATAGTCACCAGTTCCTCTTCCTATTCAGTGCATCTGTATGAAGGGTATGGGGGGCCATGAAACGACATAGTTGTCAGGCAGCTAATGCTGTGAGTCATGGTCAGACACACAATTTCTTGGAATCTTAGATTACATAACATGTGAAATGTGTTTAACATGTATAATGTGTTGTCGCACTGACAATGGATATGCCTGAAAAAGCAAGTCTGGTGTTGAGAGTTTTTCAACTAATCATCACCGATTTAGACACTTTCCTTATTCTGTTATTAGACTGATTATAATTGAACGAGGCAACAATAAGAACAAGAACAACCTATGCAAAAAGCTTATTGGCTACATTTAAAATGGAACTCTAGTGTTGGGAATGCTAATGCGTACTATAATTAGGCCTCTTTGACCATTTTACAGTCATATATGCGATAATAATGCAATTTTTCTCATTGTTTCTTAGCGTTCTCTCGTCAGAAATGTCATTGAACTCTAATTCAATTCTAATATTGCTATTTATTCCCATGTTCCAACAAAAACCCGTCACCATTTTTGTTGCCAACTGTCTGTTCTTGGGTAGGTTTTGGTGGTTTTGGGCACATACAATTGACGCACCAGTTCACTGTTTTTCTAGCGTTAATCCATTGTAACTTCCCAGATATTTACCACAAAGTCTTTCATTTCAAACAGGGATGTGCTCAGTGACATTAACATCATTATTCATTATTATTTGTTATTATTAACATTCACAAGTTTCTACATCTATGAGTGTTGTGTCGGTTACGGCTCCAGTGGTGTACATTGCAGTGGTGTATGAGTATCCATCAAAATAGACCTGAATCAGGTGGCCATGGAATTTGCGTTGCCATGGATACCACAAGCTATTGAAGTACTATGAGGTAGGACAAAGATTTAAAAAAAATAATAAAATACAGAATTGTAAATCAATATGAATGCCAATTGACATTTGGGTGAATTTCCTTAGATTTTTCTTCTAATTTGTAATCAAATTCCTCTAATATGCCCTGGTACTATGACAATCACATTATGAGAGCACTTGTGTTGATGGAAGCAGCCATAAAGGGTGTGTGTTTGTAAGGGGCAGCTGGAACCTACCAATTAAAGCAATTACTGCCAGGGGAAATGCAAGGAAATGCTCCTAGGATGTTTAGTGCATATATGTCATGTTTATTCAGCTGTCATTAAATTGGGGATCAATTACCTATTCAATTAGTTGACATTTGTCACCATAACACAATCTCAGAATGGTTGAGTTGTTTATCTGTTGTTGTGTATTAATCTACTGGAATCTACTGACAGATTATTTGATTATGGGGAGAGGGGAGGTAGGACACTGGTGTGAGAAGCGGGATGACTGAAAGGATGCACTGCTTCAGCGATGGAACCACAAAATGAGTCTGCGACCAGAGGACTACCCCCGGGACCGGTAAACTTTCTCAGGATTTCTGATACGCAGTTCAACACACACCGAGGGGACGAAGGTATAGGATAATACCAGTGAGTATGAAAAAACCCCTCAAAACAACGTCTGCAGGAATCTGGAAGCACAACAGGGAGCTGAAGATTTGGCACTGCAGTGGAGGATGTGCCTGGGAGGCCCAGTTTCAGTGTGTGGCTGCAGCCCTCAGCTGTCCGGATAGCTGCTGCCCTAGAAGGCCCTGTTCTCCAGGAAATTCTCGATCTGGTTTCAATCTGTACGCTGAACTTTGGCAACCCGGTAACAGCCCTCACTCTGTGGTTTGGAGACACAAAGCTGTCTCATTCTGCCTGGAAGAAGCTGAAAGAGAGACAACTGAGCTCAGGTGAACGTATCGGCACCCTTGCTGGGCTTATAAGCTTTCTGTGCGCAGGGCTTGATCCACTTTACTCCCCTTTGCAGTGAAAGAGCAAGTGCTGAATGCTTTCCTGGTTGAGGGCCTATAGCCACCTCACCTACAGCGACAGGTGAGACTACTGGAAAGATGAGAGACGGTACGGCTGTGCTGACCCTGAATCCGAAGCAAGGAGTAGGGAAACAAGTGGAAGATATTGCTAGCTAACCAGGGGGGCCCTGGTTTCCTGAGTGAATTGGGAGTGTGAAGTTACCAAGTGCCGGGTATGCCAACGGCTTAGTGGGTCTAATAAAAATACCTGAAGCACAGTGCTGCATAACAAGTGTCATGCATTAGGGTACATGGCGTGGACTAGCACAAAAAGAAACCCCACCTACCCAACGATATGATAGAAAAATGGACATAAGTCCCATGACAGTAATATCAAATTTTAGTACATACACAAGGATGTGAACAAATTATCTGTGGGGCCATCATCCTGGCAGTCATTTAGTTACTAACAGCATGTCATTTTCCTGGGCATGCAAAAAGAATAAGGGGAAAATATATCCTAGTATAAACAATAAAGTTAATAAGACCGATAAGCTGGATAACCATTTAGGGCTCAAAGCTGTAAAATAACTGATTACCAAAAAAGGAAATCAGAATCGTGTACTTCAACTAGAGAGATACAAGAGATATCAAGACACTGAGGTTAGAATATCAACTGCAACAATGTCTTAAAATGTAAATGTACCAAGGAAATATTTAGTTATATTATACCACTAAAATTTTCATAAGGTTTATTAAAGCCTGTGAGAGTCTCAAGGGGAACTTTGGAGCAAGGGGACAGCATGCTGGCTCTAGACATTTAAACACAGAGGAGTGAGAGAGGGATTATTTGAGTGTTTGGTCATGTCATCAGCCAGAGATGGGGCCAGGGATGAAAAGCAGCCAGCCTGTGTACTGCAACAGCATTGACGAGGGGTCGCAAGGGACCAATGGCAGAGGAGCAAAATAGAGGAATTAAAATATCACACTGCATGCAAAAAAGGCTTTTCTGTGGCATGCGGTTTATTATGTCTGCAGTGCCTTGAGCAGCCTCGCCAAAAAGGCCAGGATGACACACCTGAGGAAACCACACTCAGGTGCTCACAATTAAGATTATTAAAAAGCAGACAGTCTGTGACTGCTTTCTTTTGTTTTGTACATGGTTTATCTTGGATTCAGACTGAAAGTGTCTGGTTTATTTGTGTGATATTTAATTTTAAGGGCTAAAAAGTCTGTGCCCGAAAGGATCTGTGTCTGCTCAGTTCTGGCCCAGGCACGCCCTGGCTTGCCACATTGCTGAAATTTGAATATGGAAATAAAACAATGTAGCTATAATAACTTGCAAATGTATCCCAGGACAACACATCACATGACAGAATAGGTATGATGCATTGGAAGACTTTTTTTTTCTTGTCCACACTAGCTTTATTCTGCAGTAGAATCTACAAATTTAGCCAGAATAAATAATTCATGCCGCTACTCAAATGGCCTTTAAAAGTGTAAATTGTCTTGGGCAGAAAGAGCTTGTTTATTAATTGTTACAGTACTTGCATGATGAACGATGTGGAGAGGGGAAACACAATTCTGAAGTATCAGTTTGAAGAGCAAAAACCCTATCACACATAAGGTTGTGATGAGTTGTCCTTGATGTCTCGAAATTCCAGGGAGTTAAACTATCAGTTTCAGAAGCATGATAAATCAGATGGACGGTTTTCTGAAGAGGCTTGCAGTTTGAAAACTTCTCCAGAATTTGTGTCTTTTGTTTTTTGGGCGGGTCCGAGGGGGTGTGGTTTTGGCCTTGTGCTCCATTGACTTCCCCTCCATGTCCTATCCAAATATATTCGTGTGTCCTCTCCACCCTCCCATCCTAACCTGAAGGACCCTGCTTACAGGAGTAAATGTTGGTCTACCTCACCCTCCGTCCTCCCTCCTCTCCACCCCTCTATTCCTCCCTTGGCTCCATTTAACACAGTTCATTTTTCCATCGCCAATGGCCTTTTCAGGTCAGCAGCTTCATGCAAACACGCAATCCTAAATGATATAGCTATTCAACCAGCCTCAGGCCTTCAACTGGCCGAGAAAGCAGTAAAAAAGATTGGAAAGCAATAATATAATATAGCACATAATTAACAATGGTACATGTTACAATATAGACATAGAAAACATAGTAACAAATATGGCAAATGTACCCACAATCATGTATACCTAGTAATATGGAATTGTGATCTATTTAACAATAAAGTCCTTGCAACAATGTAACAGTACTACTTCAGTTCAACAACTGACAATATTCACTAAGGAAATGAAGGTGATTCATCGTATTTCATCATATATCGCTCATGTATTCCTCCATATTGAATTATCGGCCGTTGTTGATGGTGACATGTCCGCCCCAAGGTCTGAAGCATTTCAATTAATAATTAAATCAAATTTTGAATTTTAATTAAAAATTTAATTATTAATTTTCAACTATAAATTATATAAAATGTGAAAAGCAATGAGAACAAGAAGAGGCTAATTACCATTAAGGTTAAATATAGAAGGTTGTATTTTTTTAAATCTATTAATGTTTTGCATTCACAGTCCTGTTGACAGGAAGTTTAATTTGAATATAGAGCAAAGTGAATAAACTATACAATCATAGTGATTTGATGAAACTCCCAGGGACCATGACATCAAAAAAAAAAAAGTCTAACTATTGCTGCACAAAACATAAAAACAAACTTTCAGTTTGCCTTTTTCAAAATGCCTTTTATTCAAAACTGTATATACATTCAACATAAGCATATAATGCTTTCAAAATAATGAATGCAAACACAAATATCTCTTTGATCTATGGAGAGCTGAACCTGTCAAAATAAATAAATAAATGTATTAAAATAAAACTGATTAAAAATAATTAAATACACAAATAATGCCGAAATATACACTTAATTTGGTTAATGGTACATTTATTTAATAATTTGTTCATTTATTTATTAATTTTAACATTTATTTAAATTTTTTAAACATATATTTATTTATTTAAATATGTATTTATTTGTCCACCATGAATTTTCTATGGCTCATTTATTATTATTATTATTATTTTATTTTTTTCTGTGCTGAAATGTTGAGGGATGGCTATCCTTCAAAAACACCCTGATATGCACAGCAAACGATCTGTACTCAGCTGGGGTCTCCCCCATTTCACTCAGCCTTTCGTTGATTGTTGTTGTTCTCCTTTTATTGATAAAACTTGGAAACTTGATGAAAAAAATCAAAGCAGTAGTAATTACTGGAATCCTCTTTGGAGCCACTGACAGCTACTGCCTGGCAAGACAAAGGATCCGCCATAGCGTTTATTTTCCCAGCATGGAACTTGATGTCAAAATTATAGCTGGCCAGCCCGACACTGTTGTAAGCTTACAAGTTCTGCTGACTGTAAGTGAGAACGTTGATTATTGTCTGTATATACAGTAAAACAGGATCTTAAATGTTTCGCCCATTTGAATGCAAGAAATTCAAGCTTGAAAAGCTGTAGTTTGCATCTCAGAGGGGTGCAGACTTCAGCTGGCATAGACAACAACTCTCTCCCAAGCCTAATTTGCTTATATCTGTGTACGAAACCAAAGGTAAAGAGTAATCAAGCGATAAACCAGGAGTTTCAGTTAAATGCTCCAATAATGCGTGCTTATGCCGCTGAAATGCTACTTCGCATTCTGAAGACCACTCTAAACCCACTGATCACTCTATGGGACTCGTTCCTTGGATGGAACAATGTCATATTTTAATTTTCAATGATTGTGGAGATGTCAAAATGTTACACAGGCAAAGCTCATTTTCTACTGTTTACTGTTTACGAATGGTTAAAAATCAATATCTCTTATGCGTTCAATAATTTTTGTAGATAATGTAGATACTCTCTCCCTACTTTAAGACTTTTACTTAAGAAATACTATATTATTCTTGTTAGTTTTTCTGTCTTTCCATAATTTCTTGCATATTGCTTAACTTCTTTTGAAATGGCATGGTACTGATCTAAACAGGAAGAGAGTCATAATTAATTCATCCTCTGAGGGGTATCAAGGTGACGAGAAGTTTCCAGTAGCAATTGTTTTTGCCATGACGGGGACTATCTAAGAATTGAACAAAGAAAACAGCAATGGTTCACATACATGTGTGGGTGTTTGCCAGGCTTGTGTCAGAGAGCACAATTATGCAGTGCAACTGCGGTTGGAAAAATCATCCAAAACAGAAAGTGAAAAACAGAGGGTTTCTTCCCCTGGCTCCACGCCACAGAACTATCAAAAGAATGAAATGTTCTGGGGCCTACAAAATTTTTTAAAGCGTCTTGTCAGTTTGACTGAAGAAAGGAGTCTGATGCAAGTGAGGAGTGACGTGAGAGGCATTCAACGCAGTGTATTCTGGGTAAAACCAATGTGCGTCACATTGTAAGTACCTGTACCTTACTGATTCTTCAAAGCGGATATCACTGTACAGTGAAACAATTTGCAATGTATTGCTAATGCATTGCAGGCATTTTAGACAATATATTTTTAACATAAAAATAAGCTATTTGGCAGGTTTCCTGGAAACATTGTCACAATCAATAAATCAATGAAACTGATTTATTTTGTTTAAGTGGATTTTGGGCAGAGTGAACGCTAACAGAGCTGCTCAGCGTGAAGTCATGCCTTGCTATTGCCTGTGACTCAGATGCATCGTCTCCACCCGACATATGACCAACTGGGAATGTGGAAGCTGCTTTGTGCAAGGGCTTTTCTGATAACATGATTTCTCACAAAACTTTCTCTTCCCGATTATCCTCATCCTCCTGATCATCTTTGTCTCCTTGATTGCCATCCTCACTTTTCTTGAACTCTTTTTCAGCCTGATCTCCTGTTCTCTTAGTCCTCCTCTTTCTCATCCAGATCTCCCTCCTTCACCCTCTCCTCTCTGTTTTGTGGGATCATAACTGATCTGTTTGCAGGGCCTGTTGCAAGGAGGCTCTTACATTACAGCGGCATGCCGCTGAGATTTTTATTTCCAGTAAACATTCCATAGAAAAGAGTAAGGGTAGT
Source organism: Hiodon tergisus (assembly GCA_025775045.1). Classification (NCBI taxonomy): domain Eukaryota; kingdom Metazoa; phylum Chordata; class Actinopteri; order Hiodontiformes; family Hiodontidae; genus Hiodon; species Hiodon tergisus. The sequence continues at coordinate 16,940 of JAOVYW010008736.1, forward strand.
CATATAGGTATAAATACAAATTCAGTTTCATTAAAATTTTCTCACAAATATGAGAAAATGGTCACTACCAAGTATTTTGTGCAAACAAACCCATGGAAGGGCGAAACGTTATTTTTTTAAGCTGAAATCAGAAAAAATATTAGCAGTCAGTAAAAACCTATTACCAAATCAACATCCTGCGCTAACACGGAATGGAAAAGGTTCACAGAAACCCGTCGGCCCACACCGGGACTGTGGAGGTCTGGAGCAGGTCCCGCAGTCATCTTCCCTTCATTGTTTCATTGAGATGTTTTCTCCCGGGCAGCTCCCCCCGTGCTATCGCAGGGTGTGACCAAGCTGTCGTGGAACCCCATTGACCTGCCATGTGTTGCTTGAATATAGACTTTCTGTTGGATTCGCAACCCTTAATTCCCTCTCCTCCCCTGACCTCTGCAGTGCCTCACCTCATCCCCATGCCTCAGCCTTGCTGTTGAATGACAGGTGGAAGAGCCCTGTCATTTCCTTCCTGCTCCTTGTAGAGCAGTGCAGGGAAGCCTGGGAATGGAATGGAGCCGATAGAGAAGGTTGGTACAGAGAACGAGACAGAGAAATGCAGACAGAAATTGAAGCATAGAGACAGACAGTGGAGTGGAGAGATATTGCATGAAAATTGTATGAATAAAGGTAAATTATGAGAGATTTTGCAGGGAGTAGCCTCAAAGTAATTGAGGGAGGACATAGACAGAGAGGAATAAAAACACCACGGGCCCCTGGACTGATTAAAAACGCCCACATCCTTTTCACTGACAGCAGGGGAAGTCCCTGACAAGCAAGAAAACTATGCTTGTGGCTCATTCTAGTATTACAAACATCGTTGCAATATTTATACGCAAATTCCATACCACAACTGATCACACCTCAATTTTCTTCTGCCTTGCCTGTCCAACAACTCACTTACTGTAATGTTAAGCTTTTAAAGTGTTTTTAGGATACTTCAGAGGGAGGATTCAGATCCATCATCTTTGAATGCAGACTCCAACCACAGGCGTTACGACACAGCAAGGCTCTCACAGAGGCACTCCCCTCACCTGAGAATGATTAAATTTCCGCTGCTGTCTCTTCTGAGAAAATAGCAGTCAGACACGGCCCCTGAGAGCCCCAGACTAACGTACCTCACGCTACCATGATAGCCACCTTTCCATTCCGATAGCTAGAAATAAAAAGTTTCCATTGTGTGCAGAGCGTTGCAAGAGGAAAGCTGCCTAAGTGGTGTAAAATACGCCCAGGCAGTGATGCCCTTTCCTCATTTCCCACTGGCTGTTACTGTTGTAGCCACGTATCACTCTGTTATTTTTTTATTTAGACACAGGAGAGATTTTTTATTTATTGTGCATGCAGTAACATGCATAAAAATGCAATGTGGTTACCATTTTAAAATACTCTTTTTCCAATAATTTCCTGTTTTCTATGGTTTAACTCTCAATTTTAGCAGATGAACTGTTTTGGCACCCTTGCTTGAGCCACCCAAATTGATCTTAAAAACACTTACAGTAAAATAGGACAGACCTACCAGTTCACAATCGGTTATTGCTTGACTCACCAAGTCCATGTACAGCAATTTACACTACTAGACTCATCACACAAATGGAATACTGCCATTTCTTTAAACAGCCTCTCCTTTTAGGAAAGTTCAGGATACTATTGCTGTGTCTGTTTATTTTTTTTTTACTGGTGTATAATACATATATAATGTATAGAAATGAACATAAATACGTTTAAAATAAGCTTTGCATTTCGGGTTTTGGCCTGGAGATATAAATACATGCATGCACGACATACTTCAGTAACATCTGTCCAGTAACATCTGTGCTGTATGACTTACCAGTAACAGCTTGATGTCGTGGTGATGGTTAAGAAGGGAAATAGCAAGCAGAAAAGCAGTAAATACAGACAGTTTTCCAGGTGGAGAGAACTGGGTGTGGAAGGCCCTGTGCTGAAGATGGCGGGAATGAAAGCCAGAAATATTGTCATAACATGTTTCACATTAGGAACCATGCACAGAGATGCATTCACATGGTTACTGGAAAACTCCTTATAATGATGCCACTTTGAGGAGGATGTAAATTTGAGACACTCCGAAAGAGAGAGAGAGAGAAAAAAAGAGAGAATATCTTGCAAATTAGCCTGAGAGGCAGGTATGGGGGTGGGGGAGGGATTAATGTTCTCTTAATTATCTCTCCCTCTGGAGAGAAGCTGTCCGAGTGGAAGTGTTGAAACAGCATCAATGTTGCTATGAGGTTATAGGAGCGAACCGTCCATTGCACAGGATTTAGCGAGAGAGCATATGTGAGAGAGGCAGAGAGAGAGGGAGGGGGCGGGTGAGCTGGGGAGCGGCAGAGAGGCACGAGCTCTGGTGGTTTGGAAGGGGAGGGGTGGCGGTGAGAGGAGGGTTGTGACATAGCATTGTTGATGAGGGAGTGAGAGAGAGAGAGAGAGAGAGAGAGAGGGAGAGAGAGAGGGAGGGTGTGAAAGCAAGAAAGACGCTCTGTGTACACAGCCGATCTGAAAGACAGTGCATGGGGCACTGCGAGCTTGAGGAGAACAGGGAGCGGGATCATCTGAGTATCCATCTGGAGGAGAGAGGGAGAGATTGTGAGAGAGCAGGATTTCCATAATTAACGGCAGAGGAGAAAGGGATGTTGCCGGGGCTGACTGAGAGGGCTTCTCTGCCTCCTGCCAACCCTCAGTAACCCCGCCGCGGCCACTGGCTGCCGTGATGGAGCTCATCATCAAGGGCTGCCCCCTGTGAGTCCAGCGCTCCTGATGCCCTATTGGGCTGGGACAAGCAACCCTCGAACGCACCGAGGGAGTGGACGGGACGTTCCCATAGGAGGATAAAAGGAGGTAAGGATCGCTCACTCTTTTTCACTCTGTCTCTCTCTCTCTCTCTCTCTCTCTCTCCCTCACACTTGCACTGACACACACTCATATCCATTGATCCACCCAGTCTGACTATCCCTGGAGCACTTCATCCCTTTCACTCTCTCTCATACCTCAATCCGGTTGCAGTCAGAGCTGGTAGCCTGGAGCACAGGCACTCTTCCTGGCTTGCATGGGCCCTGTTGGGCTCCTATTTGATGCAGTGGTTTAATCCTGGACTTTAGAATAACTCTTTGGAATTATATTACTGAGTTTTTTTGAAATCGGAAATAGGTTATTGTATTTTGCTGTTGTTGTAATTTACGGGGATCTATCCAGTATATGGTTTTCATTTGTGGGGATGTTTGGGGGATCCACCTGGGATTAGACAACAAGGAAAAAGTGTGTTTGTCTGACTGTATATATTTCACATTATTGTACATTTTGTTGCAACTCATACATAAATATTCAGTCATCCCGATGCAATGTAGTCTGTTGTTACATACATATGGATATATCTATATCTATATATATATATATATATCTATATATATATATATATATATATATATGGATTTATTTATTAATGTCTTCACACTAAAAATACGTGTGCCAGTAAAATTTGTTGTCATTAAAGGCACATCAACAGTGGTTTCTGTATATGAACCTCAAACCGATCAGCTAAGGCTGGCTAAATAGAGGTTAACTGTTTATTCCCAAGCTCCTACACCTCCAATGGCCTGTCCAGGTGAAATTCCTCTCAACTGGAGTAGTCAACCTAATATGCCTTTGATGTTATTGATTTTGAGGCTTTCATTAATACTCGGGCATGCAGTCTATAGTGCGGTAATTTAGTTAGAGTAATTATAGATTGTCATGCTTAATTGCTTCATTATCAGATTGCTTGCTACACAGGTTATTTGAGACTTGGTAAAGATATGGGGGGGAAAATCATTCACTAGCATTTTGCAAAAGCCAGGTTGTGCTGTTAGAAACAAAGCAGAATGAGTTTGTTGGTGAAGAAATGATGAATCAGATCAGTGAAGGAGGAGAATAGTGGATAGTTTTATTTCTGTTAAAAGAGTATTGCAGTGTGACAAAGCCGTATCCTTTTCAGACCCACTCAGGATTCATTTACACCAGACCTATAATATGCAGAGAATGTTTTCTCAACAGTTGATTGTAGTCTTTTCCGATGGCACTGGGAGAAGTGGTTTTTTTATACCCTTTCTCCTTTGCCACAAATCAATACATGAGAAATGTATATCCCCAGTGAAAGTGGGTCACCTTAATTACGATAATCATTCAGGCAGCCTCGCGTCACTTTTGGTATTGGATTCTCTGAGAACGAAAATTTTCTTTAAGCACTGATCTGAATTGTTTTTTAACAATAGGGAATTACATAGGGATCAAAACAAAAAAATTAAATAATGAAAACGTTTGAAAATGTATTTTAATCATATAATTTCTTCGATGTGATGATTTGTACTTACCCATCTTTGGTTGGTCTCATTGTGTCTTTAGACCATTAAATATTTTCTAATTCTAAGTATGTATTTATCCGCCCTATGGTACCATATTCGACACCCTCCATATTTTTTCGTACCCTTGCTACATGTAAACAAAAAGTTGCTGGCTAGTGGTTTATTTACAAAAGTCGTTGTCCTTTCCACCTTACATTTCCCTGCCAGCTGAAAAACAGTTACTCTACTGAAGATGCATGCACTTACGGAGCCCACAATTGTATTCATATCCTTAATGTAAACAAAAACATGATAAGAAAAATTGTGTGATATTTTAGTTTTGCTCCGATAAATTGATAATAAGCCTCATGACTCTTTGTCTGATAATAAGCCTCACTTTTCTGCTCATTGGCACAAAACATGATGTTGGAGATTACTAAAGGATTTCCTTGTTACTGTGTTACCTGCTTTTATATCCCATGGAAACAGGGACCCAATGATAGCTTCTAGAAATTCCCAGTAGCTTTATATGAATCTCCAGAAAGATTAAATTGCAGGATACAGGATTATGTTTTGCATTGTTTTGTATGTAGATACTTTAGGATGTGAATAATGTTTGTGTGTTAAAGGGGCATGTACTCGGTAGGCCATTTAACACAGTTATATGTGTAAGGGGAATGTACTCGGTAGGCCATTTAACACA
>JAOVYW010008746.1:0-12426 GCA_025775045.1 Hiodon tergisus
ATGATTATCGTTATTACATTCCAAACAGACTAGCGACAATGATGATTCCCATTACTACCCTCCAAACAGACTAGCGACAATGATGATTCCCATTACTACCCTCCAAACTGACTAGCAACAATGATGATTCCCATTACTACCCTCCAAACTGACTAGCGACAATGATGATTCCCATTACTACCCTCCAAACAGACTAGCGACAATGATGATTACCGTCACTACCCTCCAAACTGACTAGCGACAATGATGATTATCATTATTACATTCCAAACTGACTAGCGACAATGATGATTCCCAACAACCTTACCCAACTACTTGTTTATGCAAAGGACAGTCATACCCCTTATCTCATACTGAGCTGCCCAAGTGCATCTAATTAAAGTCCGTAATTCATATTTGCTATGCTTTGGGACCGTTACTAATATTAATATGCCCATTATCCTGCCCATTGCAGGATAAAAAGAATGTTATTAAAACTATTAACATCCCTCTTTATAAGGAAAGCTGCCACAAAATTGTTTCTAAACACTTTTATAAAATAAAATCTGTTCCTCTTAAATGGACCCCACACATCATTAATGGAAATAAACAACCAAAAAAATGCCTTTGCATTATTAATGCATTGACGAGACCGGGCCTTTAGCCCATTTAGACGGGTTCAGTAAATTATCTGTGAATTCATCCATAGAGAATTAGAATTGTTCATCTTTTCATACTTGCGCCACACTCCGTTCAAAAGATGGTTCGAACCGGTCAGCGTGCAAACCGGAGAAAAACTATGCGTGATTAATGTGAATCAGAACTTTGTGTTGCACTGTGCCTACCTCAGATGTGACTCCAGCACTCTGTCCAGACGCTTGTAGAAAGGACGTGAGGTGAAGTACCCACTCCAGTAATGATCATCCCGGTCAGCGTAAGTGAAGAAGTCTCCACTGACCACCGGCAGTGCTGCGGAGCTGCCGCTCACAGGGTCAATCTCTGCCGCTTTGCGGAGGGCCGCAAAGTAATCCGAAATCGTACCGAACTGGGCCTACCAGGACAATGAGAATACAATCAAGAAGTTAAAACTCCCCAAAAGCTATCCGTGTCTGTGGATTGCTAAATATTTATTAACAATTACCACAAAATTGTTTCCACTTTATTTTTCAGTACAAAAAAAAAGATTGAATATGTTCAATACTCTGAAAGTCACCTATACAAAAAAAGAAAGAAAATTAAATCATTTTATTAAAAGAAACAGAGTGTTTCCCACAATGCCTTTTCCTTAAGTGTTGAAAATATCATCTCATCACAATGTGTACTCGGCATTGAATGGCAATGTTTGGTTGAAGCTGTCGATTGTGCTCATGTAAAAAAACAGAGGGGGGGGGGGGATTCTGATCTGTTTTTGTTGATTCTTGTGGCGCGGACCATTGTGTTTATACTTGTTGGAAAATGGGATTTGCTGTTCATTATTAATTGATTGTAATTTAACAGCCAATCAGCATTCTATTCCATGACAGATGCCCATAAAATTATATAATGAATCCATCCACACACTTACTGAACGGTTTTCGTTCCATTCTACCGTGATCCTACAGCTTAATACATATACTACAAGTGAACTAACTGAATTAAATTGAAACGTATAAATATTGGATATGAAAAATCAACCGATTAAACAGCATATATATTTAACTTAGTCAAACAAAATTGAAACAAATTAACAAAATTATGTATGGAGCAATAAAAGGATGGTTTTTTAAAAAATAATTTAAAAAAGAGACATTTTCATTAGTACTATAGTACTTTCACGGTTTCTATCACAGTACAGCCTTTATTTGACTTAAATTGCAATGACCTTCACGTGCAACTCTGGGTGAGAGTTCATGTAATCAAAGAGCTTCTGATAATTCTGGAACTGCTGGTCCCACTCCAAGGATTCGGTGTATCGAAAATCATCCCCAAGAGGGGCAAGCACCACCTTGGTACGGAAGAGTTTGGATTTCTTTCGGTACTGATCCAACAACATCTGAGCCCTGCAAGTGAGACGAAAAAAGGGTTTCTTAGATTTCATAAAAAAAGGATTTCATCCATAGAGAATTAGAATTGTTCATCTTTTCATACTTGCGCCACACTCCGTTCAAAAGATGGTTCGAACCGGTCAGCGTGCAAACCGGAGAAAAACTATGTCCTTGATTGCAATGCCAATGAATTTCATTCAGAGTACAAAAAATAAATGAAAATACATTCAGGAATTTCAATTTTTGATTTTATTTTAGAATAAAAGACATTCTGCAACCAGAGTATCTTAAGGTTATGTGACTGAAACATTTCATCCCTCTAACGTCATAGCATCTCTAAAATTTTAATACTGCATTTTAAGTATGCACTGTTATAAATACAAATATTTTGCATATATTGTGTCTGTGGCTCAGTACGGACACATATACCTCTCCCGAACGTTCCCGTCAGTTATGGGCTGCGGGGGCACCCTCCAGGGGCAGCTGATTCGGCCACCTGGGAGCCTCTTGAAGTCAAACTGGCAGCATATCTTGGGGTCGGGCCCACAGGTGTGGGGTATGTCGTAGCTGTAGAATGGCATCATGTGGCAAAGCATGTCCGTGCCCGAGTCTTGGTCTGGGCACAAGACAAGGCCAGGAAAAGGAATCAATTTACAATCCTGGAAAAAAGGGGGTTCCCTGAAGAGTCATACTCTTGAAAAACACAGAAAAAATATTTTATCAACACTTAAATTCACAGCGCCTGCATATGGTTTCCGAGAAATTATCTTCTGCCTTGCTTTTTGAGCGACAAATATTTTTTTAATGTACCGTTTGAGTCACAGTCGTATCTAGTATTATGTGCAGGTGGTAACTGTACAGAATAGTACACTGCCCTAGAACTGACCCTTTACAACAGCATCTGAATGAACGACTCCAAATTAGTGAGATCTTTCATGTTTTTTTCCGATACCCAAATTAATCAGCTCTGCATGTATTGTACCCAGAATTAGAAATGCCAGTCCTGGAACTGTGCGCCAATCTGTTTACATAGCATTATGATTTTCTCTATATTGAGCTGGTACCTGCAAACTGAGCCATGCAAATTTAATTCAATATCAACACCCAGTTGCCAATTTTTGTGTGGCTGTCTAGCCATTTCATGTTGTTTAATTTAAATTCAGATCAGTCTGTAGTGAGTTTAAATTGCCATGGGTTGGGGTCCCAATTTAAACTTTTCAATAGAAGATTCTCATTTTCTTAGAGTATATACGTTATACGTTTTGTGTGTTCCCAAGGCTGTCAAAAATGCCGTCACTAAATCTGGCCTTTTCAGGCAGTATGTAGGCCGCCCTAGACCCAGGTCGATCATCTTTGTTTTATGCCGACGTTATTTGCACGTTATGAAACCATACAGCACTCAGACTCCCACTCTTTTAACACTGTAGCACTGTTACCGGTGATGCTAAGACTGAACAGTCATCTACCTGGCACCAAATGAATTTTATTGTAATGGTGACATTCTAGAAAACATAATTTTTACATCAATGTTTACATCAATGATTCATACATGAACTTTTGATTCAGAAACAGGGATGGCAAAAATCCCTGAGAATACTGAATCTGCTTTTCAAACCCGATGGACATTCTGCAACAGTGAAAGAGACTCACCCCAGTTCTGTCGCCAAAAGAACTCCAGAGTTTTTTCAGTGGCAAAGTGCTTCTTCACTGAGTAGTGTATTCTCTGGATGAGCATATTGGACATCCCGGCTTGTTTCAGCAGGTAGGCCATGGTGGGAGAGTGCCCAAAAGGGTCTACAGCCCAGCCGGTTTTTGGTTTCACTCCTAGAGGAAGGAAGGGGAGGGGGAAAAATGAAGACATGGAATGACACGATCTTATTATGACTCCAGATATTCTGATGTCCAAACCCAAAGATGATCATCTCCCCGAGATGAAAGGAACATCAGGCGAAGGTGCTGAAGCCATGAATGGGCAAGTGACTTAAACGGCCTGACAAATCCATCCAGAGTGGTCAGACAAATCCGAAACTCTGTGTTCTATCTCTCTGAGACACAACTGTTGGCCGATCCCTTAAACAAGACAAATAATCTACATAATCTATGTACATAAAGTACAAAGAAATATGGTCGTCATATTTATGCTAATAAAGGAGACGGACAAAGTCATTTTAATGACAAGAATATTTTGTTTTGTTTTTTAGAAAATTCATTGAAAAAATCCGAAATGCAAATTTGTGCACTTTTTATTGCTTTTTGCATAGATACTACATTGTGTATATACATAATGTAGGGTTTATTTTTAATTAATAGGGTACTGTAACAAAATGTTGCGGTCTTCTGGGAGAAATTACACTACAAAATAGTGCCTGGTAAAAGGGCGTTTCATTCCCAGCAATGTACACTTTTCTAGAATGAGGGGATGCCAATGACCAACAAGACATTCCCAGACACTTCATGTACGTGTTTAAGCAGAGATACAAATGAAAATAACGCATAACTTGGGAAAAGTAAGGACGTTGAGTCGGGGTTTGGATATCAGAGAGAAAGTGCAGCCCAACAGCTGAGTACGACATGGACTCCTCCATTGGCACTGAGGGTCATTACTAATACTGCTTAGCGGATCCCCTCTGGGTAGAACAAATTGCTGCAGAACAGCCCAGAGACACTGAAATGGACACTGAAGCTTGAAAACAGAAGCTTAAAAACAAGACTATTGAGTGATGCTCTGCACCCACCATACAGGCAATATGTCAAACTCTCTTTATATCAAAGGAACTCCTCTCTCGCATGTCTCCTGTGGCTCTCCGAGACCACTCTATTACATGCTATTTATTTTGACACGAGTTAGAAACGGCGCATTAGAATGCTGTTGGTAGCTTAATAAGCATTACATTTAAACGTGAGACAGAAAGTCCATTTGTGTTCTACGGCTTACATCCTTTGTTACAATGGCGAAGGGAAACAGCCACCAATAACAAATACAGATCCTTGTTCGAAGAGTGTGTGGGTAGGCAGGTGCTTGTGTGACTGCAACAGAATAACAGTCTGCTGGAGACAGTGGTTCTGTATCAGTAGGTGTAGAAGAGAAAAAGGCTGGAGCGATTGTCTGGCTTTGTTTAATGATGATCGCAAACGTGACCCACTGAGTCACTAACTCCTGCTCTCAACCGCACAACGCCCGCTCAAATATAAAATGATTCTCTGGCCAGTGATGAGAAATTTTAAATAGCCCCGATCCATACCCAAGTTAGTCTCCAGCCACTGATGTCCCTCGAGCAGCTGATCAATTAAAGCAAAGTAGTGGCTGCCGGCTTCGTCAGGCATCACCCAGCCCCCGGTTGCAAATTCCAGCTGACCGCGCTCAACCAACCTATAGGAGGGAAGAGAAAGAGACACTGTTTACAGAGACGGATCACATTATCGTCATCTCCACGCAACTAGAAATCATACCCAGCCACCAAATTCAATCGACGTGCACCAATGCCGGTTTAAAAAAGGAACAGCGAGAGAAGGCTCAGACTGTTTTGAGGCTCTAAAAGAAAAATCCCCCTGTTCAGGTAGTACACACACACACAAAAACATTTCTAATGAAAGGATAGAACACTACTTTCATGTGATTAGAAGCGACTAAAGTAATGCCTTCACAAACAAAGGAACCAGAATCTGAGAGACAGCAATAATTAAATAAATAAGAGCTGATAAATTTAAATTTAGAAGTGCGGGGGGGGGAAAAAAAAAATAATTATGCAAATGTCGCATTTTTGTTTCTTCAAGACAAAACATGCTAATAAGAGTAACACTTGAGACCTTGAAGCCAAACAGACCCAGGTTAAAAAAAGAAAATGTATTAGCATGGCCTTTTCTCATTTGCAACAGTACATCCTACTCCACCGAATCTGACCTTTTTTTTCAGACATGTTGAAAGGCGCCCTGGTTCCCCCCAATGCAGAAAAAAACAGCATGTTTAAAAAGCACACATTTCGGTTCCCACTGTGCCAACACTTTGCTTCGTTTGGCATGTATGCGTCTATGATCAAAGCCCTTCTGATGCAGATACTGACTGTACTTAACCTTTGTCTGTATATAAGCACATCGGTTTTTGTTCGACGCTATTGTTTAAATGACAGTTAATCACAAAGAAGTACTCTGCTCTACTGGCACTAGCACTAGAAGTACGAGCACAGCAGAGGAAAATGTTTTACACGTGGCGTTTTAAAAAAATAAACAAGATTAAAACTTTAAAAGTTATGGTGTTCAAAATAAGTGAACGATGACTGCCTGCACAGCTGGTTATTTGATTTATTATGGCATTAATCGCCATGTAATCATTGTTTACATTAAAGACAACTATATAGCATTCTGGTAAACTTCATTTAAAATCAAATCCCATTTTTCTTTGTTTTTGCACATTGCGTAATAAAGAATAAGAATGGATATCAACAAAACCTATAACAAAAAAAAGCTCACAAAACGTATAATGCTGACAGACACACAGTTGACGTCACACATACTGACATACGATATACTTCTGTAATCCCTCCAGTCTACCCATCATACATCTTTCTGTCTGGCAGACACCACAGGATTCACTTAATCAGATTTAGTTAAATGCGGAATGAACAGTTCCGTTTTGTCCAATTCCAATGACAGATACTCTATGTTCTATTCCCTTTTTAAGTAAAGCGTGCCATTTAAATGTGAAGGTATACATCATGATATCATTTAGCAAATGTGAAACTCAACATGCAGTTCTCAAGGACCAGTTAGGACCCCTTCACTTGCATTTAATTAGATTTAATCTTTAAAATATGTTTTATGCTCCAATTAGGACTTAAACACTAAATGTAAAGGCCAATTGCTGACAGTTTTTAAGAAACTAATGAAGCGCCTTGTTTGGGGTCCTACATGTCAAATCAGAATGCCAACCATACACTTTAAAACCTGTATTATTACAAGTAGTTTTTTTAAGAGTGGGGAGAAAATTCAAATGCTTCGTATAAACCGTTAATAGTACTTGGTTTATATTTCCTGTCTGGGTTTTTAGGAGCAAAAACTGGAGCAGTGTTACAAAATTCACATGCACAAATCATTTCACTGTAATTACAGTGCTTCACATTTGCATTTAATGGGCCTTGACTGTCCAGGGACCCCTGTGATAGCTCAGATGAAGAAGAGGTAATTAGTCCTCCTACAAAGCCTTCTTCAGCAAACCGTTTCCCCTAAAGGAAGTCCTGAACGGAATTTCCACACCTCCCAGGGCAGAAACCTTTTACAAGTCCTGCACAATAGCAGGCTGCCAGCAAGCACTTGGCCTCCCGCATGCAGAAGCTAACACGAACAGCACTGTAGCCCTTTAACAAGGAAAGAAATACCAGATACTATTTGGGTGTGCCTTGTTGAGAACACTAATGCATCCGCAATGATCCAATCAAGCAGCGTACCATCTCCTAAAGAAGTACAGCCATTACGTTTACCTTAAATCTTATGTGATATTCAACCTTCTCACAATGAAGTTCTCCTTAGCCTTAATCTAACATTCAGCGAACATACAATGCATCGTATGTTACTGTAGAATACCATACAGAACCACTCTTGATATTAATCATTAGTTTGAAAACTGCTCCACTCGGACAACAATTATTAGTCAAGATAAGAAAGGAATATTCTCGAACAGTAAAAAAAAAAAAAACGAACACGAGGGTTTGGAAACAGCAGCAGAATGTCACTTTGCTGGATACTGGGCCTTCACATGTTGCCAGAGGGGCACGGGTCTACCAGTGACCAGGAACCACGTGTTCTGCGAGTGTGTCACTTATACAGAAAAAAAGCCCATTGAACCTAACCGAGGTTACGGACGCGGAGACCAAAGTCATAGGCACATCTCCCAACAGATCCATAAATTCTCTGTGTGATTAAGACCCAACAATCGGATTGGCAAGGAAGGATTCATAACCGAGTCTTCCTAAAGACAGTATATAACACGTGAACTTCTGATAGGAGACGGGTCCAGCTTAAAAATAACACTTACTGGGCAGGGACGTGCAGAGAGTTCTTTAGGGACAGGGGCTCAAACGTTAAAAAAGGGCTATCTAATTATTTGTTAATTCATGTTTAGAGGGGCACTTTAGATTAATTTGGAAAAAGGGCATGGGCTCGAGCCCCCAGAGCGCCTCCCTCTGCACACCCCTGTTAATGGGTAGCAGATCCAGGGAATCCAACAGTACAGCACATCACATATGTTGCACAGTGGCAGTACACACAGAAAACCACAGCAGAAAGTTTACCTAGTTTCACTCTTTGCAACTTTCATTTCATTTTCAAGGATGGTTTGTGTTTCCAAACACTGTAGCTCATTTTCCAAATTTTTCCCAGGTTGACAAATTAAAGAGAGTCCCTTATGCCGTCTACATTTTATTTATGTAAAAGAAAGAAAACCAAACCACCTTTTTTGATCAGGTCTCTGGGGACTATGCCAAAGTGGCATGGAATTTCACTCCAACGTAAAATTGCGGTCAGCAACCAAGACATAGCCTTGTACTGTATTCATGTAGAGGCGTAGTGGATTAAAAAAAATAGAAGTTAACTCAACAGAAATTTGTGATAGGGAAAACCCATTTAGATTTGCTTTGAACTCAAGGCGCTCATAAAATCAATAGTGAATAGTGAATACTGAGTTCAGCCTGTAGGATTCTTTTTTGTAGGTGGTCTCTATTCTCACCCTTAGGCTACAAGCGCTTCTCATTGGAATTCAAAGTCCAAATGTTGACGAAAGATACATTGAATTTTATTAAGATTGAGTGCGTTAAGTGAAGCCAATGGACAACATTTCTGACCAGGATAGGCAAAATACCAGTCACCAGAGGATATTGGAGAGACACGCATTTGTTGAGGACTGACATCCCTCCGCAGAGAAACACCTGATCCAGCCAAAGATTCCTACTTTTTTCCAACTCATTTCATCAGCAGCATACAGAGCAAGCTTGTTTGTCCCTCTGTGGATGTCGGGGGGTCCGTGTGAGTAAAAAAAAAATCAGTTTAGCTTGTTTATGCAATTCAGACCGATTGTTTCTTCTTTCGGGATGGAAAATCGTTTCGCTGTAAATCTCTTTCATCTCGCGAAGATATTGCTCCAGCATGAAAAAGTCCACACTGAACCTGATTATTCATTTTACACCATTTCCAATAATCCTTCCGAAAGTGGTTCCCCGCAAGCTAAGCAATGAGTGAATCCAAGAGTTTTAATTAAAATGGGAATACAAAGAATCCTGTGCAAATCACAGAGCAATGCCTCATCACCGCATTGTGGATGCGTCAATGCTCGATACTGCTTAAATTAACCACAGATGCTGGGAATTAAAAGGATTCATCCACGATGGAAGTAAACACATTAGAGAGACACAGATTCCATTTTCCACAGGAGCAATAAAAGGAACAATGCCCTTACCTTTTAACAGCATCCCTCTTTTGGCTATCGATGCTCTCCCACCATTTGGAGAAATAGGAGATCTCTGTCCAAAGCATTTTCCTCCGTTCATCCTCACGTAGTTTCACCACCATGTTATTTAAGATGTGCTGTGTCTGGTCCCGATAGTAGTCATCAAACGTCTTCAGCCACCCTGAAACGCAGACAAATGTGATGTTTGAACACCTCCAAGCTTAATTCTATCTAATTTCATCGGACATGATGGAATCTGACAACTGTCATTTAATTTGAATGACTAAAATAATAATATTCCAAAGAACAGGAAAGTTAAGAAAGCACTCCGAATTGCTAATAATTAGTAAAGGAATTGTGATGTGTACTTTAAGGCCATACCGTTCTGACATGTCTGTTGCATTGTGGTATGTTCAATATCTTGAGAGTCCGGCATGAATAAATAAGGTCACAGGAATAATCTCTACTCAAGGATGTTCCGCAGGACAAAGATTTCTTAAATATTTTAAAATAAACAATACAAATCCGTGATGCACATTATTACAACTCATACAATTAAATGTAAATGTTTACATTACCACAGCCAGCTATTCTTATTTATTATAGCCGACACAAGCACATTATAGCTGACACAAGGCGTTGCATGGATACACTGAACACGTTTACAAACCTTTCCCAAAAAGCACACACTGAAGTTTGAACAGCACTTGACTGTTCGGTTAACATATTTGCCCAATTGAATCATTGGTCACGGTGGGGTAAACGTACATAAGGAACTTATTTTTTTCCCCCGTAGAAAAATTATTTCGACATGAATATATTAAATTGGACCCAAAAAAAAAAAGTAGTTTTAAAAAAAAGTCTGGCAGCAAAGTTGCCAGATGAAAACTGAAAACTGAAAATGGAATTACTGAGAAAACCCCAGCAACAGCAGTGATTTCCATTAAGGACCCTAATTCATGACGATATCTCAGCAAGGTGTGCTTTAGTTCAGAAGTTCAAAATGGTGTGGCAGTCTATCACAGTATGGAACTCCACTTTGTGAGGAAACCTGTAGAAGTCAAAGCTTCAATGACTCATTTCAGAACACCACTTGAACACAAGCCGTCTGCCTCATAGTGAGTGATGTAAAGCATGTGTATGTAAAGGAGAGGTCAAAATAACACACTCGTGCTTATCCACAACACTAATCAACAATGTGTTACAAAGATGAGATAAAACAGGTATTATAAACTGCAACTGCACAAAGGCGCACAAAAACTGAAACGGAGAGTAGCAGACAGCAACTTTTACGTTTTAAATTTAAAAGTGGTAAAGGCAACTTTCACACAATTTTATTGGAATGTAAATTTACATGCTAATTTACATATTTCACAACTACCCCTATTTATATATTATTATATATATATAAAGGGGAAGAGAGTGGACATTTTGGGGGATGGGATTTGATGTTTGCACTAGGAGACCCATGCTGGTTTTGTACACCTAGTTGACAGATGGGAGAGACTTTGTCTTCATGTAGCTTTTTATTTGGATTATTCTTCTGATCATGCTTAAAAGTTCTGGAAGGCTATTTCTAGGGCCTGGATATGCTTTGGGTTTTTTGATCTTTGAACTACAGTTTTTCCTGTACCTCAACTGGTAAGACCAATTCTTATTTTTTCCCTTTTCGTTGGATAATTTGGATCCTTTGCTTTTATTCGTATTGGTTCTGTATTTTCATTTGATTGAATAACTCAGTGCTAACTGACTTATGGCTTGTCACCATTAGCAAGCAACATGTTATTCAGAAAGGGTAGTATAATGGTAGGGTTGCCAACAGTCCCATATTAGCCGGGACATCCCATCTACCAACCATTTAAATGTTATGATTTGTATGCATAAAAAATGTCCTGTAGCAATTTCAGAAACACACCATTTGAAATGCACAATCGTTTGTCATGAAATTCACATTACAAAAAAGTACTCACTAAAGGACTAATTCAGGCTGATAATAATTATATGTCAAATTTGCATCTTACCAATGCCAATCTGTCAAGCAATATAGGAGCCTATAATTACGAACAATAAATTTCCATGATCCTAAGAAACGTCATATAGGCAAGTTTTAGCTTCAGAAAGCCATAGAGAAACAAGCAAGCAAGTTCCCTGCTACTCAGAACAAGCTATGCGGTTAATTTCTTTGATGAAGAGCGGTAAAGGGCTTTGTTCCAGCCTGAATGAAGGTGATCCTACATAACTACCTTAAACAAAATAAAGCTAATTTATTTTCTCTATCGTTTTTACCATGCCATTCGTTGCTCCACAGATCACATCATTAAGAGATCAACTATACGAGTCGACGGCAGAAAACAAAGACCATAGATGCCACTCAGGCTATAGCCTAAATATGTAGCAGTATCATGGTCATCTCTTCATAAAAACCTCAATATGAGAATCCAATGTCACCAGTCCATAGAAAGCAAAGCAGTTTCAGTATCCATCAAAACGGAATGCATTTCAAACTAAAAACTACAGGCATTTTACAGACTAAAATAAAAAAATCTATCAAGGACATGTGATAAAGTTGATATTAATGTCAAGTCAATTGCTTGCTAAGCCTTGTTAAAATAATCACGTCCCTTTCCAACTGTACATGCAGGTGCACTTAATTGAAAGAAAACGCAACCAAGGTCTTCCTTGAGTGACAACCTGGAAAGTTCAGGGAAAATAAATTAAACCTTTGGTAAACCTTCAGCGGACGCAAGGTGATCTACAAAATTACAACCTTAAAGACACACAAAGCAGAGAAGACCCACATTTCAGACTCTGCGTTTTTAGTGACTATTGTGTTATCAGAACCCAAAGATTCCAAGGCTACATTTTTAACATGGCTTCAGGAGCCTACCACCTTACAAGAGCACTAAATCAGAAACTGCTGGATGAATAGTAGGCCCTTTCAGTGCTCGGAAATTTTGGTTCCGAAGGAGTTCTACGATTGAGATTCCT
>JAOVYW010008746.1:12526-63434 GCA_025775045.1 Hiodon tergisus
TCTAGGCTATGAAAATCCATGTTCACCAGTTTACACTCGTCAAACACTTTCGTCTTTTTCCTGATGCCCTTTAATCCTGTTCCACTTAAGTTTTGCTGACTGAATAAATACTTCTGTTCTGACTTTCATGCAGCAATTTGCCATTGTGCTATATTAAGCCAACTAGCAGGCAATCGACCAGATTAGAGGTTGAAGGCAATTTTTTTACATCTAGCTCAATTCCTGAATCCAAGTCGACGTGCAGACTGAATGCATTTCCTGTACATCGCTCAGAGTGCCTCTGCTAAAAGAATAAAATGTGTCTCAATAAGGCACAAACAAGATTTTTCATACGTTTACAACGGTCAATTGCATTCATACTGTTGAGCTGCAAATGCTAATGAGCTGCTCTAGGTTAGGGCGGTTTGCTAAAAGCCTTGGAGATAGATCCTCTCAAGTCCCATGTGCAACAAATCCTAGCTCTTAATGTGCTGATTGCACTGAAGTAGCGAGCTCCAACAAAGATCGTGAGCACACCCTTTATATTAATGGACCATTCACAACAATGTAACAACATAAGTAAATGTAAATTTGATGAAAAGGAAGCACAGTGATATCGGTCTGAAGTGCCTTTTTATCTCTGACGAGATCTAGATAAAGCAAAGAGAAACGGGGACTCTCTTAATCCCAGGAGGAATTGCATATACTTGCCCCGCTGCCACTGGAGTTCCTTTAAAAAAGGAAATGCCCTGTCGTTCAAGTTTGAATATTTTAAAATAACTTTATTCCATCGACAACAGCAGCAACGCAGCCAGAAGGTCATCCAAAACTTAATACACATTGAAAGCTACCAAAAAGGGGGGGGATAAGTAAAATTATCAACTCCATTGTCAAATATAAGGGAAAGAGGTCATTTGAGGGTTTTTTTTAAGTGCCTGCATCACACATTAGTTAGCTGGCAGGCAGCTCCTGCAAACCTAAGTGCTTTTTTTAAATGTGCATTTTCTTTGTGTTATTTCCATGCTTGCCATTCTGAAGTTGGGGGGAGGGGTGTATTTAAATCCTTTCCCCAAAGCAAAAACATTAATAAAACGTTGTTATACCCAACACCTGACAGGACTAATTCAAATCCTTATTTATATACAAGGCAGATTCTCCTTATGGGCGGACAGACAACGAACATAACTGAGAAAAGCCTTATTCAGCAGTGCCAACTGTGAATGGTTGGAGTCTTGACTAAAACAGCGCAGCAAGAGAGAACTGGTCAGTTCACCCTGAGTGTTCGCAAGGCCGAGCGTTACGAAGCGCAAGGCCGAGAAAAATGAATTAGATATTACATTAATTCGATATTTTTTGGCATGAAGACCAGAACTCAAAAAAAAAAAATCACACTGGCTTCAGGTTTCAATATCTGAATGAGTATTTGCTTTAGCACACAGCATTTTTGCAAAGAAGCAGTTCAATCCTTACAGCAAAGCTGACTGGAAATGCACATTTCTCAGGGATTTGTGATGCTGAAAGTAGTGAAAACATGCACGAACAGCTTGCTATGTGGACTATATTACACGACTATATTACACATTTACTACAGGTTTCTGGGAACCAGTCTACATGGAAATACAAAAAAATTTTAATGCTTTTGAAAGTTCTCTTTCCTTAAAAGTATAATTAATAAAATGTACCATTAAAAGTGAGACATCAACTATTTAGTTGTCCTTACAAATGTCTTAGTACATGTCATAACTGGCCTAACAATGTGCAATCCTGATGACGATTGCTTAATACAATTTCTAATATGCCAGTTCTACATTTTTTTATTGACACGCCTTGTAGTCTCAGTAAAACCACTCTCTTAGCCAATTATAACACAGTGAACACAGAGAGCAACAACCCTGCTCCACTGTCACCCAAGAAAATAGTTTATTCCATTTAGAATCCAACATGGTTTAACATTTCAGTTTATCAAGGCAGAGAAAAAAAGTAGTTAATATCAATTTCTGCGTGATTACAAATATGTTTCATACTAGGTCCACTGTGCCTGTAGTTTATGCAAAGTGATGCAATGTAAATCTCCATTGTACTGAGATAGCTGTCAGTTTTGCAATTAAAATTACTTCTGCTTTTTATGTAGAGCTGCTATGGAGAGCTGAAAGCACTGTATATATATACATACATATTATATTCCCTTACCGGGATCATTATGTGAGTGGGGAACAACAAAAACTTGCAATGGTTCATTGTCCCACTCGATCTCCTGGTAAGAAATATCGAAACCCTGTTTCCAGACCCCTCCGTCAGGGTTGTCGAAAGCGAGCAGATCATAGACATCCAGCATCTGAAAGAAAGAAGCGAACGGGACCTCAATGAAACTTGTCATGTAATCCAGGCAACCGAATCCACCCACCAAGTACTGGATCAGTCCTGCTGAATCCTCACCAGACACACACACACAATAACCTGAGCACTTGGTTAGTCCTCTTGAATCCTCACCAGACACACACACACAATAACCTGAGCACTTGGTTAGTCCTCTTGAATCCTTGCCAGACACAAACACAGATGCAGACACAATAATCTGGGCACTTGATCAGTCTTCCTGAATACTCACCAGACAGACACAATAATTCAGCACATTAATGCATCAAAATCCAATGTCAAAATACCCATTAGTTTTTATCCAACCTCTAAAAGCAATAAATTGTTTGTAACAAGAGGAACAAATGTCTATAATTAAAAACGAATCAGATAAGTAGCAGAGTAATTAGCAGTAAACCCCAAATACACCAGACATGAAGTTAATGTCAATACTTTCATGATACATTATTCATGACATCACATTTCTCTTTGGTTTAAATTTATCATTTTTCTGATGATAACGGTAAGTTCACTCTCTAAAAAGGTTACTGCTAAAGACATTAACGTATTTAAATATTTTGCGATGATGAAGCGATGTATAAGGTCCTGCTGTTGTGTGAATTGTAAAAAGGTATTAATTTACCAAGAAAGTTCCAGGCATGTAAATACGTGATGCACATCCAAACAAACATTACCATTTTCTTTTTCTAAGCAAATATTTAATTTACACTTTAAGAATACTACCCTTTACCTGGTAATAAGTAATATGTATAAAAGAAATAAGTACAAGTATAAAACGTTTCACAGCTATATTGTGCATTGAGGGCCACTGTACGTTGTCTTTCTATAAGAAACAATTCAAGGCTTCCGGTACAACTGGTTTGACATTTGATTAGCTTTAAATCTCAAGTTGTATGTTAAAATTGAGTAATGAAGCAATTTTACAATAATGCCTTTTTATCTTTAGGCAAAATATAAAGGATGGTTCTTCTAAAGATCTATGCTGTCTGGCATACCAGATGTTACCGCTATCATAGTTCCCTTGACAGTCTGCTTTTTTTTCTTCACTAGATGCCACCTGTTGCTGAATTGCAAAAAAAAAAAAATATATATATATGTATATATGTATATATATATATATATGTATATATATATATATATATATATATATATAAACTTTGAAACTGTAAAGCTAATTTCAGTTCTGATTTCAAATTCCATACCAACTTCAATGAACTCAGATGCTGAGAGGGTTATTTTTTTAATTTATATTTCTTTTATATAGAGATAAAACAACTTCATCTATTTTAATGTGCCACAGAACTGAATGTTTCGAAAAATTGGGTTTTGTGAATAAACTATGTGGCCGCTTTGTAACCCACGTGTGCCAGTGTTTTTTTCACCCGCCACTCAGCCATAGTCTCTATATATAAATATAAGCAATACCAAAACAACAACATAATTGGAAAACAGGCTAATATTGGCAGATAATCTCGGTGCTGCAATATATCCGTTAACACTAGTCACAATTAGCCTGAGCTGGATTCAGTCCTAAAAAAATCCAGTCATAGGGCTCAGTCCGCACTCAGGCAAACACCTTCACCAACGGAGCCACAATTCTGTTATTTTCTGAGCAAGTTACCTGCACTCCATTTGCAGACTTTGTATATGATGTTGCCGCAAACTGGCAGTCTTCTGGCATAATTGGGACAACCAGCGGAGGAACAGAGAGGAGTTCTGGATAGGTCCCTCTGCTCAGGTTCCCCACCTCAAGATAACCCCTGCCATCCTTCACAGAGTCGCTGAGGTTAATCACAGAGTCCCTGATATTTGAGATGATCTCATTGTTCTCTGAGAGCAGCTTCTCTAGATGATCAATCTTCTCCTGCAGAATGGAAAGCTGGCCCTGGAAAATAATTGAAAGCAAGTGAGGAAACAATGAATAAAAGAGAAAAAAAAATTCCAGGCATCATAGACACAGCTGCAGGTCTTCTAGGTGAAGGCAGACAATCTGACTGCTAAGAGACACTGCTTATGCTTATAGAATATTATCACATGGAAGAGCTACCCTATAATATAAACAGTTAAATTTGAAAATTTCTACATAACCACATAACTATAATAGTCAGGGTTTAATTGGAATATGAACTGGAAACGTTTGTTCTTAAGAAAATTTCTGATGCATTTACACAGCTTAGCCGTTCCAAGAACGGGAGGAATTTAAGAAAATGGTGTCTGTTTAGTTTAATATGTTTCCCTTATTTGAATTTTTTTATGTAGTTCAATCCAAATTTCAAATTACTGTCCACATTTATCAGTTAGGCCATTTGCATACTTCTAAGGAACAACGTGTTAAACCACTAACCTACAGTCAAAAAAAGTTGCGATAGTGAAAATTATTTTTAAGTTCCCATATTCTACTAACCATATGTGGAGGACTACAAGGTTATTTGGTATGTTTGCACTTTCATAAATAGTTCTCACAATTTTGTGGATATTACTGCAGTATACTGCCGAAAGGGAAAACCTTTCCTTTCCTCCATTTTATCACAGACCTAAAAAAAATCCTTTCAAAAAAGTTAATATGATTCACCACATTATACATCAAACACTGAAGAACCAAGATACTAATAGCATTTGTTTGTTTAACTTGTTTAATATGGTACAATGTGTCAACCACCACAGGACAAAAATAGACAAAAACACTTATTTAACTGGTAAAACACAGGAAAGGAAAGAGCAGATAGGAGTTGCATCCTCTTTCTTATCAGAGTCGAGCATCATTTGAAAACCAGGCAGGATACATCTGCTGTTTTGGTACATTCCGTTGATTTAACTAATCTTTCCAAAAAAACTACCCAACGGGATGCAACTCTTGCCCGCTGTCATTTCAATGTGATTTACGAGTCAGGCACAGATGCTAACCCCTTTCACCATGGTTAATGCATGTGCATTAACCATGGTGTTCCTATGACAACACTATTATACTATTACACCATGTATCTTTTATACATAGGCTTGTGGTCAAGTGAGGGGCTTAACCACCAAAAGGGCTTGATAAGGGCAAGGTCCCAGGACACAAACGCATGATGAGTTTCATTGAGATAAAAACCAAAAACAACTAAAAATGGCTCTCTGCAAGCATAAATTTCCTTCCAAAAAATGTCTCCTGAAAACCAATATTGACACAAACCAAAACGAGACAGAAAATCCTCTTAACCTACTGACAATGAACCCAGCTGGCTACACTGACTTTATTTTTGCTTTGATAGAGGAAAAATGTAAAATGCAGCAAGTAAATAGATTATGGCTGGAGGAAATGCATTCAAACAACTGTATTAATCTCTTCTCACTGAATAGACTAGTGGGGGAAAAAGATCTGATAATGAAACATGAAATGGCCAAAATGACCATTTGTCATAAAGGACAAAAGTTCCTGCTGATTTTTCAAAGCTAAAGTACACCTGAGAATGACGTTGTGATCTTCAACAAGCTATTCACACGCTGGAACTGCTGCTATAGAAACACTGTTCAGCAAGAGGTCACTGTAAGGTCATAAGGTGGTAACCAAGCAAACGTATAACTTCTCCAAATAATTTGGAGATGCTGTCGTTTACCAGACTCCCTTCCCTGCCCCTCTCCAAATGTTTCCATCCACAAGCAATATGATGGCTAACCATCTGAAAAGTGCAATGCGATTATCAGACCAGTAATGAACATGAATGGAAATACAATTTGGAGCGAATGATAACTTATTAGTGCCATACCAGTAATCACTTTATCATCATAAATGGATTGTATGATTTTATTTTTTTGCCACTATACTAAGGACTGGCGGAGGTTAAAAATAAGTACTTGATGCTATTCGAACAGGTGAAAAGGAGATTTATGCACCCGGTGACCCTCTAGTAAGTTATCATTGTCCTTCTTTCTTCAATTTCATGTGTGAATGCTTCCAGATGCAAAATTAAAGTTGACAGAAGAAACAAATAAGAAAAAAAATAAACAGAAACTTTCAATAACACCATCTGGAGGAAATGCACAACAGCAAGTGCCTATTGCATTTGAGTTATCTTAGAGTTTCATCCCAATGAAACTCGAACATGAACATATACTTTGTGCAAAATCCCCTTTTGGAAAGGCTTCTCTTAGCGGATATCTCACCCACTAAAATATAACCATTGTAAATATAAAGTCCATTCTACTAATCACTGCTACAGCATGAGCAAAGCTTTTTGCCTTTCACCTTAGATACGTGAAACACATAAACCCAAATATGATTAAGTATGGAACTCTACTCCTGGATATTAAAATTGGGTGCTGAACATAAAACTACAATGTTATTCCAGGCAAGGTGAGTGGCAAGACATTTTTGTTTTCATAAACGGAACCAAATCTAAATGTATTTTTTAAATACCAAAATTAGGACCAATACGAAAACGGGTTTAACACAAATTCCAACAATTGTATAAATAAAACGTATTCAATTCCAGTGTTAGTGTTCTAGTGTTAATCCTACTTCGGAATGCGTCACATGATCAAACCAAAGAAAGCCTTGCTTGGCAGACCCAATAACAACTCACTTAGAGGCCTGGATCTCTCCAGAAGTTTTTACACCTAATGCTAACCATTTACTTATATACCTGAAAGCCTATGTGGAAAATAGACCCTCAGTGGTAAACAACTGAAAACGAAAATTAAGTTAATACAGCCAGAAGAGCAGCCCTTTAAAAACTGACTTTATGGAGAAACGAGAGAGATATCAGCAGAATTGAGGGCAAGAGTTTTGAGATGGCCCATTCTCATTTAGAAATCTCCCATTCTTTCTCTTGTAGGTACATAGCAAGGTATCAGTTAAAAAGCTTCTCAAAATATAAACTTAAGACTTTCCTTAGCCTTCTGCACCTGATGTCCAAAATCAATTTTTACTAGCCCTGTAGCTCATTTGCAATGTAATGTGCAGTATAATATCAATGTTGTTCAACAGAAAACTTGTCATGTATCATTCATGATTTGTTTCCTCTCAACATTGCTTACAGTAGTTGGCTACTAATTACAGCTGATTAACATTTGGCATCTACAGAGGTGCAGCAGGGAAGTTGTCTCTGCTCTACACATTGTATTCAATGTGCCATTTTAAAAGGAAAACGAGCAGACTTGAAGCGATGTAAAGAATGGTCAGATATTTATTTATGAGCATGTTATCAGTCAAAATAACTCAAATAAAAATACGTCAAACCAGAGGTAAAATAAAAAACAAAATAAATGTATTGTGCTCAGTACCGTATAGCATCTGGGCCCACCCATGATCTGATACATGTACATCGAGTATCTCACCGTTTCATATTGAAATGCCAGTGTAAATCCAACTATAATTGCAAACATTGGCAACCGTCACAATACATTGTTAATGGATAAAATGCAAAAAAATTATAATAATGATGCAGCTGCACTCTGAACATTCTTAGAAACACGAACAGAAGGAAAACAAATATTTATTAGACTAACACAGACAAACATTCCCTTCCTATTTCAAGGAAAACATACCCACATAGTTATATTTACATGTTTCTCCCAATCAAAAATTAGCCAGTAAACCAGCAGGGACCGTTTTATCTGCTGTAGACCCAGAACTGCCGTTGCAAGGTCACGGGGGTCAACATTGTCAAACAAGCTCTTATACAAGAGTTGAATTTGGAAAGACCAATGCATAGCACATATGTTGTATTGAGAACAAAGAGCAAAATAGGTATTCTTAGATTGGAAATGTAATGCGCAGACAATCAATTAAGCCACATTTTCAACAATATGCACTGCAGAACATTTTTGTAAGGCATGACCAATTGTGAAATCTTAGTATCCAGATATTCGTTCCGACCGCACATAATTTAATGTGCAATACTGAATGAAAAACAACAGTTGAATAGCTCTTCTCATCTTTACCAACATTAATATTTTGAGAATTGACAAAGGCATGACAAAACAACGGCCATGAATGGATTTGCTCGGTCGCTGCCACTTCTACATACAGGGATTTTACATGCATTCATGAACTGGGAATACATCTCCTGGATGGATTAAAGTGGATCAAACCAAAATCCCAACTGGCGAAATGACCAGGCAGCAATCCGAGTTTCAGAAAATGGTATCAGCACCTATTCAATTGCACAATTCTGGGAGGCAAACAAGGGAGTTATCGCAAAATCAAAAACTACTGTCTTGCAGCCACAAGAGCCCAGCTTTCACTTGTTTGATTAATTTATTTGGTATCCAATTACTCACACTGTGGACTAGAAGTTAAATATGCATCTTCTCTTTGTAATGCTACAGATTATTCCAGCAACCATGACCCTAGTCTCATCTAAATAATGCGCGAACACTTATTTAACAAAACACTTTACGCTTGCCTTAAAATGGTCATTAAAAGTCATTTCATTTTTTTGTTTTCACAGTAATGTAAAATGGATATATAGTAGTTTATTACCATTATTAATTTCTAAGAACAATATTTGGTAGAAACAAATCTGACCATTTACCAGTTTAAAATGTAATACAGTATAGCCATAAATGTGTACAGTATATGGGTGAGAACACTACATTATTGCGTTCACAGAAAAATGCAACCTTTGTCTACAATAAAAAAATATATTCCAAAAGAATTAACTATATAAGCCGTATAGCTAGCTCCCGGAAGACCAATAGTGCATAGTCTGGCCCTGCAAATAGATCAGGAAGCATAAAATGTAACTTTAGTTCAACCTCAATTACAAGTAGACCCAATACTTACATCTACAAATTTAGCTTCATCTCACAATTCACTTAAAGTCTACCGCGCACACTCACCTCTGGTGTCCAAACCCGATAATCTTATTGGTGTCTGTCCAATTCCAACGACTTCCACTGTAATCAATTGTATGCTAAACATACACTGGATATATATTTTGTCGGCAAACGCTGCTTAGCTATCAGCATCCAGCCACAAGTTAATGGTGTCATTAATTAAACAAAATAATAATGGTCCTATATAGGTACCAGAAGCCAAGTAGACGACAGATATTAACACCTAGTAACTCAGCTGCCAACAGTAAAGTTCATCATTCGGATGCGGAAGCAAAAATCTTCCTTTTTACTACCTTTGGTATAGCTGTCAAAATCATTAGATTATTTGGTTAGGATGTCAGTTTAGTTATTTAACCTTTAAACGCATTGTGTAAAATAATTTCTTGATGTTGCTATATGATAACCCAAAATAAAGAGTAGCATTAAAACATGTTGGCTGATACTAGCACGAATGTCTCCACAACAAATGTACGTGAATAAAAATGCTTGTAGACTATTTTAGCTTTGAGGATTTATATATTTTTTAACATTCCCATGCACTAAGTTATATTCGTCTTTTTGGTTGTGGGAGAACGTAAATTATCGCTTTTCTTGCAGTATTTTTCACCAGATACGCTGCGTTTATTTTCGCTTTTACAAAAATGATCAACTGACTTGGAATCTACACGGGGATTTGGCTGACGTCAAATAGGAACTGGTCTTTGTGCTGTGCAATATAATAATAAAACCCACAGTTAATGATACTAGTTGTAACTCTTTCCAAATTGCATGTACAAGTTTCCATAAAAAATACGCGATAAACAGCAGGAAAACTGACCATTAACAGTACTACAATACTTTGTCGATACGTTAGCCAACCTCTCGCATTACGGGGAGTGTCTAGATTGGACGCGGGGTTTACTGCAAAAGTGTCCGATTCGATAATCCCTTGTGCCCTGGACAACTCATGAATACCGTTGATAAATTATTGCATAAGAATGTTGAACTCCCTTAATCACATTACAAATTTAAAACAATGCTTTGTAATTTACAGCAGTAGCCTACAGTAAGTTGCAGTTCGAGACAGCAATTGCAAAATAGCTTTTGACAGTTATCCAATGTGCCACTGAAAACGAGAGTAATATAAAGGAAATTGGTTACTTACATTTTGTAATCTCCCCAATCCGTTGCTTGGGTTTTTGGTATGGTCTAATTGTAGGTGATCCAGCATCAGGTATAATGAGAAAACCACCACGCAAAATATGGCACCACCAAAAACAGTGAATTGCCTGCTAAGCTTCATCCTTTGCAACTCGCTAGCACACCAGTGGAATTGCCGCTGAGTAGTTGGAGGCGTTTAGGACCTATATAAAGAGCCGAAGAAGTTCTAAAACCATAAGTCACATGCACAGTATGAACTATGTTTGAAGTTGATTACAGTTTTGCTTTTCTTTTGTCGTTCGGTTGAAGGGTAATGGAAAAAAAACGGAATATCAAAAAAGCACCACGAAGTACATTCCTCTATTAGGCGTTAAAACTATTTGATATGTGGAATTGTTCGGGTCCCCTTCCTAAAGGAACTTCGACACACTTACAAGGGCAGGAAAACTATCGCGAACTTTCATGTCGACGCGGAAGGGGTTGTGTGTGATTCAGCAAATTGTGTGGGCAAACATTCAAAACGATTACCCTACCTCCTTCCTGTATTTATTTTGTTTAAGTAGAAAAGGAAGTGGACACTAAGGTAAGGGCTTGCGCCGCCTACCGAGCCATACCTTACATGTGCCCAGGTGAAGTCGTGATGCGTTTCACTGTCACCCCTCAAACCTTGTTGAGATAAGAAAGTTCTCGCCTTCACTGAATATTGCTTGATACACAATCAACAGTGATAACTTTTCTTTTGTTTTGGTAGACCGTTTCATTTATATGCCCCATTAAACACTTTACCGAATACTTTTTTTTTTCTTCAAACAAGGAACTTGTATTCGATTATTTATTAACTTTTTTAGTATTTGCAACACCATTAAAACACCTGTACCAATATAATCCGTCTTCTAAATTTCTTAATTTGAGCAGTCTCTCCATAAAATCTTGAGTTGCACGTTTAAGGATCCTTGGTATTAGTTTATAAACTAGTCTCATTCATGTTTCCCGTTCGCCATAGACCAAATCCTGTCCAAGTAAACGAGGGTGACGCCACACATTGAAGCACAGGCTTAACTTCAGTTGACGTAGTAACTGGTGTGCCATTTTCTCTTGCATTCAGTAAAAAAAAAAAAAAACCTTCGATCAGTTTTCACTTTTTAAATGCTGGATTTCGTTTCCCTTTATGAAGTGGCATCCAACCCATTAATTGTTCTCCAAATACGTTTTCCATTCAATTACTTTACATTAAACCGAATAGATTAAGAATCTTATACAGATTTTAAAAGCGAACTTCGCATGCTTCTCTACGTCAATACTACCTCTACCACTGCCACTGCTTCCGTAGTGGACTTCTTGTAGCAGAAGAATCGACCGCCTCTTTTTAGGGCCTCGGAGAGAGAAAAAAGTGCACACCGTTACACTGTGCCTCCGCCTCCCGTTACATCACTTAATGACGTGCACGTAGACGACACCTGAGAAACATTTAACTCCTTAAATACGTAATATCAAAGATTTTTGAACGCAAAATAATTTGAGCAAAATAATACACATTTATTTATTCATGTTGTCTTTGTTCTTATTAATGGATACTAATGCACTGGATGTGTTAAAAAGTGAACATGCCTAGTACATGACATGGCATTAATAAGGTTCAAAGTACCTACTCCACTTTAATAGTTAGATATGTCTGTTTGTATGTACGTATACTTACCCACGGGGGTATTTACAGTCTAGGACATTGATTAGCAACTGAAATCTTTCCTGGTCTCACGCAGAAGCAGCGACCGTGTGACAACATCTCACAGCATAGAGATATGCCCTAGCAGCAGTCTTTACATTGTGTATTGGCCGATGGAATTAAATTAAAGCCAGGGCCATGCGGACTCAATCTGAACTTCGCTACTTCGCTACTTCTCTCATGTTTTTGCATCCCTTATTAATTATGCACATAAATTAACACATTGCCATCTAGCGCTTCAGTATAAACACTACAGAGTACACATGTAACGGAGTGAACGACTCGTATTCTCATTTCCATCCACTATTCATTTTATAACATATAAAAAGCTTATGATATCAAATCATTTCAAAATATTATTTTTTAAACTGAATTCTTCCAAATCGTTACAGAGAGCAGCACCAACTTGAAAATGTTGAACCTTTTCTTGAGTTCGGGCTTCCAATCCACAAAATTCTAACCCTTCTGAGAACTGTATAAACTGACAATTATGCAAGGCAGTATTTGTGACCCACACTGAGAATTATTTGAATTGATCTGCTGTTAACAGGCATACAATATTACAGCAACCTACCCTGTTAATTCTGGGGGTTCCATTTTTAAAACTCAGAATTATATATATGTTCAAGGCAGGATGCTGAAAGGGGGCATTTTTCTCCACGTAGTAGAGCCAACTTAGGGCTGTCTAAACAGATTCAGTGGATGCTTCATTTGGATGATTTGCAACCTTAAAAGAAAACGAAAACTGCTACTAAACTGTTGATGCTTTCATAAATTAACGTTAACTGTAAAAATTGAGTCTAAAATGTATTAAGAAATAAAAACAGGTGAGAACCACGCCTATTTCTCTATATTATCACACTTTCTGGAGAATTTGAATATTGTCTGGTCCTCTTCAGTCTGACGAAATTAAAACCCTGGTCCTTTCTTTTGAAATCACTTTTAACTTTGTAATTTATACGTACATTAAGTATATAAAGCAGTCATCTAACCTGAGGAAGAGCTTTTGCTTTTAAAATATTTTTTATCCTAATTTTACACAGCTGTTTTTTTTTCCGGCCACAGAACCGTCACTGATTAGGTGTTTTTCGTTTGTTGCACCATTTTCAGTATACCCTAGACACCGTCACATGTGAAAAACCCAAGAGGGTGGCCATTTCAGAGATACTGGACGCCTGGCACTAATGATCAAAGTTTCCTTGAAGCCAGTCTGCCTGCTTTGTACAGCAAGCCATGGCCATGTGTATATCCTTCAATCACACTGCACCATCTTAACTGAAAAAAAGGGTTCCAAAAACAAATATGTTGGTCATAAACCTGAGAAAATAGCATTTTCTTAGAGCTATAGTCATCAGTACGGAACTAGTGATTAAGAAGCAGTACTACCATATACTACAAGAATTGCAAAGCAATATTAAAGTGATACCTATTCAAATAGTTCATCTCTTTACACCACTGTATTTCCTCTTTTATCCGGCATTGCTTCAGTATATATGAAGTCCACACCTATAGGAGTCCACACCTATGTTTTGCTTTCTGACAAGCGCTCATTAACAGTTCTTAAAATCATTTACAATTGATTGATCTGTTCTGCTTTAGTATTAAATAAAAGTAGTGGTAATATTTATTTAGTTTGAAATTTGTGAATGACATTTTTATGCTGGGGATTTAGGTACCACACAACAAAATACCTGGACACTAGAGTTTATTCAAATGAAAATAATAAGGTTAAGTTATGACAACATAGTTAACAAAACCACCGTAATATGACTTCCCTGTGATGGTTACAATACCAGCAGATTTACATTTATATGCATTGTTGAAACCCTTTGGTCTATATATAACAACAGATTGTGGATGATTACATATTTGGCTTGTCAGACTAAAGTTACTCACAATGGCAACTTATATGCCACACTAGTTTAAAACACACGCCATTTACTCAATACTGTATTGCTAGGCCACTCACCAGAATGCAAGACATGCTCCTAGTCTCAGAATAATCATTACAATTGTTATTATTTATTTTGTGTCCTCTATACTGCATATCTTTGACACATGGTTACCTGTTTATTCAGCACATAGGTAGCGAAGTTTGAATCTCATGGACCTCTTTTCAGCAACACTTTGTTTATTGAATTACAAGGGGTTCGAGATGACGTGCCCTGTCATCATTGCACGGTGATTGGAGGAAATTTGTCATATGACACAACTGTCTGAACGTGACGTTGACAGATCTTGTAGCATTGGACTGCTTCAGTGTTGACTTTAAGCTGGAAAGCAGGTAAGAGTTACTGTAGATAGCGAATGATAAGCGTATCTTTCATTAAGTAATATGCTTTAAGGCAATAACCTTTTCTTTGTCTACCTCGCTTATGTGGCTAGTAAGTAAATTCGTTTTTCCATAACGTTATGCGTAACGTTAGCTGCATTGTTTTCAAATTAATTATTTTCCAGGGTGCTGCAAAGCTTTGTGAATAGTTAGCAAGCTAGCTATCTTAGTCACCGACACATCTCCACAAGGCCGAATTTGTGGTGTCGATGAGATGCTTAATTTCTGCCACTGGCGTACTTTGTTGCCAATCATTTTAATTAGACAGCTTACTAATTCATGACGCTTGTCTAACTTTATTTTGTTCCTATTCTCATTACGTGTTTTGCTGTCAATACTACTGTAATGCGCTATCGATTTCGTAGAACGCATCGTTAGGTACTGTAGCAACATAGCCTGATAAGACTAAGTGTAGGTATATTTCCTGTAGCCAGATGCGACTGGTTTCGAAATAAGAATAGGTATGTTTCCTTGTTGGATTCGAATAGCATGGTGCCATAGACGGCTAGCTAAAGTTATGTTTAGTAACACGACTAATGACATTTTCATGATGATAGTATAAAATAAGTTACTAAAAAGGAATAATGTAGCTCTATTGTGTATGCCTTTTCTAAGTTGGGCCTCTAAGTACCAATAATGCGATCTGTGACCAAGCAATTACTGAGTTAAGCTTTTTCTCAAGGCCATAGACCCGTTGAATGCGTTCAATATGAATCCAGTATTGCACGAATGAGGTACTACTCTAAGTACCACTTCAGTGTTTTTATTCTGTGTAAATATTATGTCCAAAGTTCATTCACCGGATGTATTTAAGCTAAACAATGTAGCCTTCGTTGGTTTTCTGTTCAGCTATTATTCACTAGGCTTTAACCTAAAAATCACATGATTTACTTTTGATCATAACATGCACTGGGCTCTGCAAGCATGGTTAAATTTCGTTATATTTTATATTTTATACTTCTATAATTCTATAAGCCAAGTATCCCCACGTCATGAATAACGGCTCAATGAAATGCACGCAGTGGCCAATTAATTAGGTAGGCTACACCACCCAATTTGCAAAAATTGATTAGCCCTGCAATGATTCAAGTTGCCATAGCTTGCTTTATGAAGCAGGCAGACTGGCTTCAGGCATTCGGATGCAGTTAAATTAAACGTTAGGATGGTCAGAATAAGGAACTTTGAGCATGGTGTGATCATAAGGGTCAGGCGTGCCAGTTCCGGTATCTCAGAAACGGCTGCCACCCTGGGCTTTTCATGCACAACAGTGTCTATGCTTTATAGAGAGTGGTGCAACAAACAAAACAAAAACAAAAAAACTATCTGGTCAGCGGCAGTCCTGTGGGTGAAAACGGTTGAATGAGAATGACAAGAATCACGCAGGCTAACTGGTGGACCACTGACGTACAAATTACATCTCAGTAGAACTGTGGTGTTCAAAACGGCATCTCGGAATGGAAAACTTGTCGGCCTTTGTCACGGACGGGCTATTGCAGCAGGTGACCACACCACTCCTATCAGCTGAAAACAACAAGAAGAAGAATGGGCTCCAGAGGCACACGATAACCAGCACTAGACAGTTGAGGAGTAGAAAAAAACGGTCCCTGTTGTGTCAGGATTTGGCACATGCAGGATAAGGCCTTGGATCCATGGTATAGGCTGATAACAGTGGTGTAATGTTGGAGGGAATGTCTTCCTGGCACACATTGGGTCCCTTAATACCGTTCGAGCAACATTTGAAGGCCACGGCATATCTGAGCATGTGCTGACCAGCTGCATCCCTTCATGGCTACAGTTTAGCCTTCGCCACATTGATAATGCGCCATGTCACAAAGCACGTATTGTCTCCGAATAGTTCCCAAGGTCATTGAGTTCAGTTTACCTGAGCAGCCTGTGCAGTCCCCAGACCTCAACCCAATGGAGCATTCTTGAATAAGATGGAACGGGCTGTTCACGGTATGATTGTTCTGCCATCCAATCAGCAGAAACTGCGTGATGCCATTGTGCCGGCATAGACTGGTTGTGGAATCTCCAAAAGTCATAACATTTTTCCCTCTGAAGTTATAACTAGGGCCACGATTCTATCGCGATCCTGAAAAACCACGACAACACATTTTTAGGGAGGGTATTGCGAAAACCCTACATAATGTAGTAATTCAAAATTTAGTCCTATACAAGAATGATCACTTGTTATGACGTATTATTTCTGGGTGCATTTCATTTTTACTATATGCTTCCTGCTGCTAAGCTCTGGTTAAAGGGATGTGAAACACTGAAATAAAATTAACAAAACAAAAGCAGTTTTCAACAGCCAGTTCGGTAAGTACTACACTTACTGATTATAATTTGAATACACTAGTTCTGCCTTATTTTTTTGTCTCTAGTACGTTCTGTACAATATACACTTTGCATTTTTTAATGCAGTTTTCAGCACTAAAATTTCAGTTTGGTAGTAAAAAAAAAAACAGTTACAAAGAGTACAACAAAAAAATTGAATTGCTTTAAGGAAAACGCAATAAAATCGGGGCTCTGGTTATAGCTTTCACTGGGCTTCTCCTTAATTTAGATAACCACTCCTCCAAATATAAAAATCAGAATATCCAATACCCTATGTAAGGAAAGGCATCAAGTTGAAATGACTGCACGGGCGGTTATTAACCCCCCGTTTCATTTGCTCCGCTTGTTTTTCGTTCCAGTGATGGGTCAAGAAGCGGGGAAACCTGCCTGGCCCAAGCCAGCCGGGGGCTATCAAACCATCACAGGAAGGAGATATGGCCGAAGACACGCTTATGTTAGCTTTCGGCCAAACTTGGCCAAGAACAGAAGCGCGGCGAAAGAGACTCAAGCGGACTGGCAGGAGATGGAACTGAACAATGTTCACGCAGAGGCTGCTATATGTGTGTGCTATTTCACTGCCGTTATTTTAGGGTTTAAAATAAACGTGTAGGGAATTTGGGTTTTGGATTTGCTTTAGTCATAAGAATGTTAGAAATGCTTTTCTGTTTCAGATGTTTAATAGCAGTTCTCGCATTCACCTGTAATCTACGATCTGAATGTGGCGTTTTTTCGGGAATCGATCCATTGGCAGTCTGTACAGTTTATAAGAGGTCATCATAGAGTTAAGTATTTCATAATGTGTAGCAGGTGGGGTGAAAAAATATTTAAAATGGGTGGAGAGAAGAAGCAATTCTGCCAGGCATCTGGTGTACTTGCTTCAGTCGCTGTCAAAACAGCTGCACTTAAAAAAAAAAAAAAAAAAAGATGTTAAGATTATGAAGTTCATACTGTGTCCCATGACGTCTACGTCCTTTTTTAGTAGAACAGCCACAAAGTGAGTTGAGCAGCTTAAAATGTCGACTTGCCCCAATTCTATAAAACAAGAAAACCTGCTAAACTTATTAACCCCTTTCATAGTCATTTCAGTTAGTTTTGAATATTGCAAAATGTGTTTTCAAGTTTGTTAAGCACCATGAATCTCATTGCAAAAACTTGGCTTCGTATTATCTTAATTGGATGTTGATCCTAAATACCTGCTCTACTGCCTTTGCAACAGCAAGTTAAGATCTAAAGTTTTTTTTTCCCCCTCCAAAAAATAAACAACCTAATTTGTATTTAGGTGATTGGTACAGAATAAAAATGGATCCACTGGTCTTGAACAGGCATATTATTAACCAAAAATAATTTATGAAGGTGAATGCACCTAAATTTACATTAAGAAGAGTAAGAATTCTGTAAATGTTCTATAATTAAGAATTTGTCGCAATCCCTTTTCAAAAATATGAGAGATGTAATTGGTAAGGAGCTGTGTTGGTATTGGAAATTAATCATTTTTTTGAACGGTAATTTATAATACATTTTAAACGCTTTTCTTCCTTGTTATTTTAGCTTCGAAGGGGAGCATCTCTTCAATGCTTCAAGTCATCTTTCCGACGGCCAATAATACAGTTCAACCAGAGCCGGATGGCGTGAATATGAGCAAAGACATTTCATATAGAATGCAGCCAATTTCCCGGAAAGGAAATAAAACCTCTGCCTGCAAAAAATCGAAGTGCGACCAAGCCGTGGTGTGCAACTCTGAGCATTTGTTAGATTCAGAGAAAAGTGCAGATGCTTGTGCTTGGCCCGCTGCGGCGGATGAGGACGGCAATCCTCCAAGTCCAAGAGTGCTGAGCTTTGTGAATATCGACTCTTACGAGCCGGACAGTAGTGATGGGGAGGAGGAGACTGGTTCAGACCCAACATTGGGCCTTCAGAAAACGCTCGATGACATGATCTGTGAACTGGGGAAAGAGTATCTCAGTGATCTGCACTCGTTTTTGTACACAAAGCCACATGAGGAAACGGACTGCTCTCCCAGAGGTCTGTCTTCTGAGAATTGTGTCAACAAACTCAGTCAAGATAAAACAGTTTTTCCGGGCAGTTTCTCCATAAAGGAAGAGAGAACTCATTTGTCTGGTGTCTACACTGACTGGACTAAGAAGCTAGATGGAGCCGAAACCAGTGTGTCTCCAAGTTGTCATGAGAGTTTTGACCACAAGAACGAACTTAGGACGACCCAGACAGAGATGGTGGTCAGACCCAAAGTTCGGAAGCCTACTAATGAAAGCCACTTGGAGAAAAGGAAATTTTCTCAACCAGAAGATGGATGTCATGGGTCTGGCAAACAGGCTGCCAACAGCAAGCGTGTTTCAGCTACCCCCTTCTTTCTGACGCAAACTGAAAGACCAGGAAAAGAGTTCCTTTTTGATTTCACCACGACTGACGGTATTCCCGGTGAATTGAAGGTTCCAGATAGCGAAGAAGTAGAGAGCTGTTGCAATTATAAAAGGGACGACGACAAGGAACTTTGGGAAGATCTGGAGGACTTCAGTGAGAAGTGTGGCATTTTCCTGAAAGGAGATGAAAGGTACACTTAATGATTCTATAATGGTTAATACTCCATAGTGGGGACGCTCTATAGCTTTTCTAAATAAAAAAAAACAAAGGCCGACAGAGTGTTGTCTAAAACTGTGCTCTTTAAGAAGTCCTTTAAGAATTATATTCAATCATTTTATCATTAATTTAAGGGCATCACCAATAATAAGTTTCATAAATGCATTTTATAACAGTTTGTAACAGTTTGTTTCCAAATAATTTCCAGCCGATCATTTTTTTACAAAAATAAGCTTATGCCATGAAAATGAAGACCAAGTAGTTCAAGGGATCAGTACAGTTCAAGTTCAGAACGGCTTTGTACAGTTACATTATTCTCATTGCTTGTTTTATTGTTCAGAAGCCTATTTAGAGCACTTAAAAGTTTATTAAGAACAACCTACTGGCATTCAGCTTGCAGTCATCAATGCTGAAATCTGGTCTTGCTCTTTAATTCATGACTGTGAAAATTCAGTGCCACAAGAGTAACGGCTCTTATCACAGATGAGTCTTTCTTCGAGTCTAAGGTCGGTCTTGGTCTAATATAAGGGCCGTTAGCCGCTAACTCAAACCCAATATTGCTCACTCAAAAATTAAATTTGTGATAAACTGATAATCAGAATTTATTCTTGATCTGAAGTGAGTGAGAGGGTTGTAAAAAAAAAAAAAAAACATTCCTGAAGGCATAGATGATCTCTAGGCTGAAAAGGTCTATGCTTGACACAAGTAGCAACTGGAAGGCTATTGCTAAGAATACAAAATGCGATAGTAAACAAGTAAGCCTTTTAAAAGCTATGTTTCTGTAGTTACAGTTTAAAGGTTGGCGCATTGAAATGAATGGGGTATGTACTTAACAATAGGACAAATACTTCATGTTTAAATGTTTAATATTTCACAACCCTACTACCGACCGACCTTGAACACTGCAAAATCTTAATTTGTGCCTCCCCCACTTCTAACGGTGTTCGTTTACAGACCTCCCTGGTTTGAGTGTAGCAGTTTGACATTTCCGTTAAGGGGAGTTTGTATATAAGCATAATGATTTGCAAGACATGTACATTATACTGCAATGCAGTGTTGTGGTTTAGCATTCAGTTAGCGATTGAGAAAGTACGCTTACTAAAAAGGACGCAAAATAATTGCTTTGTAACCTGTGCTGCATAGTCACTGCGTACGTCTGTGCTTTTGTGCAAGCTCTGAATGCAGTGAGGGGGAATGGTCGGTCTCCTGGACCTCCAATTCGGGCATGGAGAAGGAGACGTGCTCCAGCAACGAGAGCTGGGAGACGCTGCCAGGCTTGGACGAGCCCGAGCTGGAGCTACGGAGCAGCAGCAGCAGCAGTCTGGACGACGTCCCGGAACTCAACTTCATCCCCGAGTAAGCACCATAATCCAGAGTCTTTTCCAATGTCCCCCTGAATCCGGTTCTGTGGGAATGCTGTTTAAACATGCTGACCGTGTGTGTGTATTCTTGAGACTGTTTTTGATACTGTAGATCCTGTTATTTTTTGCCATTT
Source organism: Hiodon tergisus (assembly GCA_025775045.1). NCBI lineage: Eukaryota > Metazoa > Chordata > Actinopteri > Hiodontiformes > Hiodontidae > Hiodon > Hiodon tergisus. Next base: position 33,323 of record JAOVYW010008746.1, read on the forward strand.
CAAAGCAATTAGAACTGTGTGTGTGTGTGTGTGTGTGCGTGCGTGCGTGCGTGCGCGCGCGTGAAGTAATGGGAGTCATCTTCTTTTTTCTTTTTTTTACATGGAATCCTAGAATATACAATTTTTTTTACTTATTGTGGGTAACGTGGATCAGATTTACAAATCAGCATCTATAACACTCATTATTTAAACAGTATTTTTGAGGCAATAGGAGAAAAGTTCAGGGAAGGCTTTCATGACTTCTGAAATGGTGATGCCTTCCCCCACCTAGCTGAACACATGAACACATTTCCCCACATAACTGAACAGAGAACTGTAATACATCCAGTTCTAGCTCTGTTGTTTGGTAAACAGATTATTGTAAACCCAAAAGCTTTATTTAGTGGTGTTTTGGACTAAAAGAAAGACGTGGTTATTCGTAGTCAGAGTTGACGACTTTTACGTCACCGTGCATCCCATCACAGGCACCTCGGCCTCACTTGTATGACTATTTGGGAGGGTGGGAAAGGCTGTGTAAAGTCATGCGGTTAGTTAGGTACTTTTCCCACTTTCGTGTCTAATCATAATTAGGCTAAAGGGATATAATCGCGCATTGTGGAAAGGGCGGAGGAGCGGGGTCGTGTGGCGGCCTTGGACCTCCCGCCAAACAGACCTCAGATATATACTTTTCCCCTTGTGCTCTTCCCGTTTTCTGTGGCGTCGTGAAGAGACCAGATGCCCCTGGAGGAAGGCGAGATCCCCTGGCTCTCGTACCACGAGGAGACGGACAGCAGTAGTGACGAGGACCCCGGGGGAATGAGCCACTTCGTCCACCCGGGTCTCTTTATGCTCGACGGAAACAACAACTTCGAGGATGACTCCAGCATGAGCGAGGACTTCGATGCTGAGTGGAGGTTTGTCTCCTTTCAAATAAAAAATGAATTTGTGTTGGAACAGACAGAGTGCAAAATTGTACCGTTCATGCATGACGGGACCAATGCCTTGTTCATTTCGCGTGGCATCGCAGCAGGTGTGCATTACTGCTGTTGCTGGAAGAAGGGAAAAAAATGACTGTGTAATGCTCATGTCTCCATGGATGCTAGGAAATCAGTGTTATCCTTTTTATCTCCTCGGTTTATCACACAATGGCGTCTCCTGCCATTTACAGTTTTCCATTGGAGCTGACAAGCCACAATTAACTAAAATGCTTTCTTTATTGTGCTTTTGTAAAAAATCTTCTGCATTCTGATATAGTTTTCTGTCTTTTTGTATAGTCACCCTCTTTTGCAACAGTCCCTTCTCCCTTACATTCCTTGCAACAAAAATCACACAAAAGCAGGAACAAAGCTGGTGTCTTGGCCGGTTGTAATGAATCCAATACTTTTCACAATTTTCGCAAACAGGTCTACAATGGCAGTTGAGATGCCTATAAAGAGTAAGGGGGTATACTGTGACTTTGATCATTCTCTTAGAACTAGATGTTATTGAGTGCAGATCTTGATGATTCCAATCTTCAGTGTATCAACTTCTGAAATTATTATTCTTTTCTGTTTTTTAACAGCAAACAGTTGGTTAACTGCTATTTTTTTTGGAGCTTCTTAAATAATAGAATACACTGGATAGATGATTAAAAGAAATATTGATAGGTAGCCTTCTGGAAAGTACAGTTAATAGATCTGCCAACTGTTGTGGGCAGATAAAGGCTGTAGATGATGTTTCTAGGAGCTTTGAAATCCAGTTCCTAGAGGAAATGCATTTACTGCTGATTTTAAAAAAAACTTCAGCTCAATTACACAAGTTCTGAGGATATTAGCGGATTTTAAAAGATTACAAGGTCATGGTAAATAAGCGCGCACAGCCATGCCCTTGGTGGTTTAACTTATTCATATGGTAGATTTTCTGTATCCGATAATAAGCAACATGTGTGTTTGTGTGTGTGTGTGTGTGTGTGTGTGTCTGTCTGGTTCAAATGAAATAAGGGGCTTGTTACCATGTTCCTTTTTAATTATATAAAAAGTACTTAACCAGAATGGTACATCGACTACGTATTACAAAAATTTTATTTAGTAGTTATAAATGAGACCAATTAGCAATCCAATCATAAATACTTAAACAGATCAAACTGAGTGTGACACAAACGGTTTCAATTTCAAATGATGGATGGAAAGGAATCACTCCAAGCTCTGTATTTACTGAGCAGTAAGGAAAGTGGAAGGACCGCTCTTGGGAAATCTGACTTTAAATCCCGTGTTGTTGTCTCCCGTCAGATAAAATTAAAAAATGAAAGTATTCAGCATAAATCGTTTATTTGAAAAAAATTAAAAAATGTATCCTTAAGTAATTAAAAAGAAATGGGAAAAAAAATAATTAAAAGCCAGGATTTCTTTGTGTCTGTGTGTGTCTGCTATATTGAGTAAATTGCATGGGGAAACTGAGTGCTTTGTATATTGAACATCAGTTTGTACTGCTCATAGTGTGTGTTTGTCAGTCTGCCTAGTAGCTAAGTGCACTTGAAAATAACCCCTTCTATAAGCCTTTTATACATCAAACCAACTTCTGATGCAGTTCGACTATATGAAAAGAAAATTAGCAGTTGTACTGCTCTAGTTTGATTAGCGTTTTAGGTCTAGAGGACTTGTTTTTAGTTATTAAAAAATGTGCCTTTGATATATACTGCTGTTTAAGGGGAGGTTGTAGTTGTAATCGATTGACTGGTATGAGTATTTAAATTGTGAAATCACTCATTTTGAAAGAAATGAAAGCCTTGTGCGAGGCACGGGAAGACGTCCTGGGCCCGGTTCACTATTCACCGTGCTGACCCGTAAGCTGCTGCATTATCAGACCGCCTTTCTGTTGTCTCGGTTTGATATCTCTCACCTGCAGTTTGGTTCCAAATATGGCTTCTTTTTGTCCCGCAGTGGTATTCATTTCCTGTTATTTCTTCTCTCCTGATGGTATTTCATGCACTAACGAACCTGGTCCATCGTCTGTGAATTTGTATTTGTGTTTTTTGCATAATGGTTTGTTGACTAGATCTAAGAGGTGCATTCTGCGTAATTTAATTTCGCCGTTCCGGGGTTATTTATCCAAAGCCAATTTATTATCGGCCAATTGTCCTGAAGTGGCAATGAATTTAAGTTGGCTGCGTAATAAGGCATAGTTATAATACATTGGATGTTAATTGGCCGATGAGTACTCAAACAATAGACTGATTGGAAGTTTTGTTGGTTTCTATCAGGGTTCAGTAGTTGCTTAAACACTTAAATTATTTCAGCACTAAAATGTCCATGCTGCAAAACATCACAGTAAGACTTTGGAACCCAGAATTATTCATTCGTTAAAACAGGTGAATCTATTTTTAGGGTCTACAAGTGTTTATGTGCAATAGGAATTAGAAATGAAGAAATTGGGAGATGGAAAGACCATGGAGATCTTTGTTTTTCTTAAGGGAATTCATTAGTTGTTGTGCAGTGTCAGCAATTGAATTCATTACTTATGAGCTGTATTTAAGAAATGTAAGTTTTAATTAAATAAAATTTTAGTATAGCAATAGATCTATACTGCCTTCTAACATTTTGACTCCAGGTGGCTGTGCATTACCGCTTCAGTATCACACCAATCTGTCTTTATTTATATGTATTTATATGCAGTTAAGTCACAATTAAGAATGCGGTGAAATATAGATTCAACCTCTTGCCAAACAGTGGACTGCTAATGCCATTAATAAAATTTTAATGTGTATCGCTGTAATTATTCTGGTTGTGATGTGGTTCAACTGGTGATGGGTTCAGATTGACGCATGTTAAACAGCAATGTGAGGTGAGCGCCTTGTTGACTGCAGGTTGCTGGATGACTTTGGCGGAGGGTTGGGAATGGCCCAGGCCATCTCCTACGTGGACCCCCAGCTGCTCACCTACATGGCCCTGGAGGAGCGGCTAGCCCAGGCGATGGAGGCACGTAATCAGTCCTCCTCAGACGCACTGTCCAGTTGTGCCTAGCTTCATCTCTTCTCCCCCGGCATTCTCACAAAAAAAACATACAGAACAACAGAAAAACAACCCTACGTGCCTTTAAAAATGTATGCAGTGGACGAAACGTGACATTTAGGTCAATATAAGCCAGTAATTGTCGATTTCGCAAGTTTTTATATTTGTAGCAAATGGCAAAACCAGTATCTAGAGTATTTTAGAAGCAAATAAAATGAAATGTACTGAGAATTCTTTAACTGGAATTTGATTTAGCATCCTCGTTAATTTCGGGGGAATACTTCCTTTTACAAGTAGGAGTTGCTTAATTTAATCATGTTCATTATACAAGCTGTACAGTAGCTTTTGCAGATGTTGAAACGGGGTAGGTTTCTGTACACATTTGTCAGTTTAAATCACAGAACAGAAATAATGATTAAACTTATTTAACCTTGGGTTGAAGGCTGCTTTAGCTCACTTGGAGTCTCTGGCCATTGACGTGGAACAGGCCCACCCCCCAGCTACCGAAGAAATCATCAACTGCTTGCCTCAGATCACAGTGCTAGAAGGTCACTACGGTAGGTCCTGGTCACATTCCTGTCGCCTAATCTTCATTCACGTAAACTGATAAAGAATGGTAGTGTTGAGAGGTACCAGCGGATGAAATGCATCACCTCTGTTGTTGTTAAACATTAGGGACATATGTGCGCATGTGGAGTTCCGGGTCTCCTAGCGCCCACGTTGCTGCGGCTTTGACAGGCTGCCGTTGCTTCAGATGCGCTCACGGTCTGTTTGCGCCCGTTAGGTAAGGAGCAGTGCTGTGCCATCTGCTGCTCTGAGTACGTCAAAGACGAGGTTGTCACCGAGCTGCCCTGCCACCACATGTTCCACAAAGTCTGCGTGACTGTTTGGCTACGGAAGGTGCGTCGTGTATAAAAAACTAACAAACCTGAAAGATTCTGTAGGTCGTATAAATTATTTTAGTTCTTTTATATGGAGAAACTTGGCAGGTTACCATATTGTTTTTATTAATTGATATTCTATGTACTATGTTAAGAATGATTAATGGGGTTTGTTGCTATAAGGAAATGTGGCCAGTTTGTTTGCATTAAGTTATGACTTTTCAGCCATGTCTTTTCGACGGATTTTTGAGATACAAACCCAATCTTGCCTTATTATTGCTTGACACGTCTTTAATACTTGGCTGTTTCGTGTTTAAAACATTCATGTTAACTGGTGTTTTCTTTGGGTGTTGATTTGAATCATCTTTGTCTTTTTGCAGTCTGGGACGTGCCCGGTGTGTCGCCATATCTTGACCCCTGCCCTCCCAGAAGCCTCAGTTGCAACTTCATTCGTCTCCAATCACCAAGTTCCTCCGTCCAACCACAGCACAGCAGGGACAAGATGAAAACGGGGTCTCCCACAGCTTTACCACAGGGGCCACCTTTGTTTTGTAATAGAACCCATTTCAAGTTTTAATTTCCTGCACCGTAGGATGTCACATGATGGTAAAATGTTCATCCATTTTTGTTTGTCACATTTGAAGAGAAATGTCCAAAGAGACAGACAACTCATTTTCTGAGAAAATATTGTTGTAAACACTCTAACAAGTCTTTGTTGCAATTTTTTTGCTTTACTAAAGTATAAGGAAGTGGGGGAGCATTATTTCCTTATTTCCCTGACATTTTATTAATGTTATTCAAATGTGAAACATAAATGTAATACTGCTTGAAAGGTCGCACACATAATTGTTGGAAAATTTGGAGAGTGCACCGTCACTGAAGAATAGGTTTGATATTAATATCGCTCTCTTTGTTTCCTTCCGCCTGTAAAATCATAGATGAGTGTATGCTGATTATGTACCTTTGTGTTTTATTCATTTCTGAGTAAGTTTGACCCTAGTGTTGAATAAAGGCTTTAGCTTCATCTGTACTTATTTGTCTTGTACCATAGCTGTTTTTCATCCAAAAATCGCAGCGTTGATGGATGTCAGTGTGATGGTATAGAAATGTAAACATTTCCAAAACGGTGGTGGGTGCAATTAACTTTTTTGAAAAGTTTACCATTGCAGTTACTGTTTGGATTTTTTTTAGGTTATATATATATATATATATATATATTTTTTTTTTTAGGATATATGACTGTTACCCAAAATACTTTTTATTTGCCACTCTTTTAAGGAAAACTCTGCTTAGTTTTGTGTAGTATTTTTCTGTATAATTTAAAAGGTTGTTAAATGTATTAATAGCAAGATACCTTCACAAAAAAAAATAACTGATGAACTTAAACATTTTCAGATGTAAGTGATGAAATGTATACCCGTTATGACATTTTCACGTAACACCAAGTAATAGTTTTGCATAAATAAGGATTTTTTTCCCCTTTTTTATTTAGTATTCAGTCATAACACAAAACCACCCTAAATATGCAAGTTTGATATAACTAGGAGTAGTGCGAATCTTGCAGCCTGCTGACTTCTAAATAAAAATTTCTGACATTTGACACATCTGCTGTTGCAGAATTGTAAGTATCCTTTGTTTAATTTTCAGTCTGTGCAATTAATTTTTTCTCCCTGTAAATTTAACTTTTATTATTTGTTTTTATTTTCGTAGGAACTTTATAATTGCCGGGGTCAGTGGACATGAAACCTGCCTTAATTACACTTCGGCATACTGGCTTCCTGTATGAAAAGTGGTTCAGAATCAGTTGTGAACCTAGTTGTTCTTATTCAGCTCTTTTCTACGTAAGCCTCAGACTGTCAGACTGCATCTACTTTCTCAGACTTTATCATGAGTCTCGAGGCAATGTGCAACTTCTCATAAACAGCGTCTTCTGTGCTGACCCCTTTTTTGGATCATGGAGAAATATGCAAGGACGTGGTAAAAATGTCCGACTTGAATAAACCTCTCACGTTTGGTCAATTTATTGTGTTTTTCTGCAGCATGCAGTAACATGGTTATCTGAGTAAGCCGTAAGAGAGTTTTAGATCATGACCGACTGAGATGTAAAGACAGGATGTCACTTTGTGTAGCCCAGATGTGATTTTCCATTAAATTATTCCAAACCACAAGGCGATTGGCCATCTAAATTTCCTGTTTAAAATTAGATTTTGTCCACAACTCCACATTACCTGGGGTATCCAAACTCAGGGACAGAGAATGCAGAAGTCATGTATAATGTATGACCCTCAAGATCCTTCATGCATGGATTAAAATTTGAGTCCTCGCCACAAACCTGAAGGTGAACTCCACCCAGCCAGTATACTAGCTTCTCTCAGAGCTGATCTCTGCAAAGGCCCATGACTTGGGACGTTGGATAATCCTATGTTGAATCAGTCTTTTTATTCTTATTGTACTTACTTGAACCACAAAATATCTTCCCTCTTCATTTTGTGTCTCTGTTTCTGAATCTTGTCCATTTATTTTTAATCTTTCCAACCCCTCATTTCCATGTTCACAGATAAATCAAGCTTCTGCTCTATACTCTCTACTGTCTCAGAGAGAAAAATCCTTATTTTGAATGACTGGCTGCTTATGGACCCTGTTTTCTTAATGTTTATCTATATATATATATATATAGAATTGGCAATCACCTATTTGCATTCTCTCCTCAGTTTGGAATCGCCAGTGGTGCTGATGCATCTCAGTCCTGCCAACACACAGGGAGTGTGAGGAATTCCGAGCGCCAATCGCCTTTGAGCCACCCGTCTCTTAACACAACGCATTGGAGGAGGGCCGGATTCCAGGAGTGAGGAAGGCTGCGAACTGTGAGTGTTAGCAGCGATAAGACAGTCGCGAAGAACGGAAGAATGTGTGTAATCTTGGCTTCCTGGGTTTCCCAGCTATTTAACGGTCTGAACAATGTCCCTTTAATAGCAGGGTGGTTCAGGGTGACAGGCCACAAACAGAAAGGTCTGTGCATTCGCCAGCATCCAGGAGATGTTAAATGAGGAACTTTTGTTTTTGGCGAGAACTTACCGGTCCACAGTGCATTTATTCTCTATAATATGTTTATATTTTAAAGGCCTCTACAACTTTATAAAGTGGTTTTCACCCTTTTTTTTCCCCTCTTGTTATTACTGCCACTGTGCTACATCTAGAATTGATCAACTCTCTGGTTGTGGGATGCGTCAAAAGCTATTTACACCACACTGAACTTTGTGATACTGTCACAACTGTGTGGAAATGTATTTTCTGTGAGAAGTGCTCCGATTACCTCAAACATTTTTGGGTGACTGGTGTTATTTAGAGGATATACTTGTGGATCTCCAAGTGTCTTCACAAAAAGAAAATAGATGGCATTCATTTACCCATGGATCTCTAGGTTAATTTCTCACATAAATTAATTGGTTTGCATTGAGAGTCAGTCTTCTCTATAGTTGACCTGGCAAGGGCTTCCCGTCTAATACTTTCTACATTACATACTACTAGGTTTACCTGCTGACTCCAGAATACCTGGAATTTTGTGACAGAATGGGATTTCAAGCTTGGCCCTAACTTTAAATAAATGAATGCGTAGATTAACCCTCCGTAGCTACAATGAATAATGGTGCTTAAATACAATGCATTAAAATAACCGTCTCATACTAAGTCTCTATTTATGCTCCGTTTATAAATACGTAATCGCCGATATTAATCCAATGCAATCTGAGCATTTGTCATTTTTTTCAGGTCATTAAACTTAATCCACTCAGTTAAAAAGGGCACAGAGCCCCTACAGATCCTGCTGCTCCTGCTTAATTTCCTGATACTCCTAACTAAGTTTCTGGTCCAAAATGAAAGTTGTGAAAGCGATGCATGAGGTTATTTTGAATGGACTCCATTTTCAATAGAGGGAAGAAACTGATAGTGTACAGCTCTACACTAGCCTTTTTTGACACAGCATTTCTGATGGCAATTACTTCAGTGACTTAGGTACTGTTTTCACTCAAGTTCAACTACTTAAATATGAATGTATGTGTTCCCTGAGCATGAGTACAGGTAACTCAATTATAAACCAGATTGTGAGTGCAGGGGATTAAGTATACAGAGACCAGGGAGTGAATATGAATGTAGAGAATGCAGAAGAGAAGACAGAAGTTAATGGGTGGCCTCGGAGACATGAGCAAGGGCACAATAGGTTAATTATATGCATGAGTTACAATTAAACGCTTACAGACTAGATCCAATGTGTATAATTTACTTTTCAATTCTTTCCATTTTTAGCGATAAGTGAATTCCTTAGAAAATTTCGATAAGCACTTCCGTAAAATACACCACTGTTAAGGAATATTTATAGAAACTTTAAATGTTTTGAAAATTAAAAAGTAAAAACGGTTCAGTTTCTTCTGTCATACATGGGGAAATTACCCTCTAAAATATTCTCGAACTCCAAAGGGAGTTTTACAAGGATACCTGAGTTTAATCTATTTAAAGCAGAACTGACCTTTGGATGCCTTCTACATAAAAAGTCGTTTTTTGCAGGATATCAAACTATAATATTACATCATTAAAAAAATTAAAGTTCAGTTTTCACTATTCCTTCCTTTTACTCTATGTTTTGGCAGCTTTTCCCCCCCTCACATGAATTTAACTGCTGTTTTTAACATTTCTGCTTTAGCTTAATGTTTATCTTGGCTAGCAATTTTTACTTTGGAATAAAGCAATTATATTGTTTTGCAAGAAATCCCTAAATGCCACGATTTACATCTCAGATCTGTGCTACTAGAGATATTAATTAGTTTTTTTTAAATCAGTTTTAGTTTCTTTTTCGTTTTTTTCAGTTTTAATGTGCATTGTCGTACAAATGGCCAATTACTTACATTTAAGAGTGACAATCTCAGTTTTTTTTCCAAATGTCTCGATCGGTGAACTAATTAATTATCTGCATTCTACTTCCACAACTTTGCTAAGTCATCGAGCTCATCAACAATTCAGCTCTCTTTCCCTTTTAGCCTGCTCTTTGCCCTAGCACTTGCTGTTCATTTCGGTGCTATGTTTAAGGATATATACTAACGCTGTTATTCAGGTTGGATACAGCAAATCCAAAATGTCGAGGAACCTTGACTAGCGTGTTTGCAGACCTACAGCTCTCGACTCCTGGTTCTCCAGCTTATCCGACAAAAGTAGCAGGTTTAAAGCGAATGTGGACAACGGGAAACTGTTACCAACTGTAGCCTTTGGGCACTTATTGTCTGGCCAGCCAACCTGGTTCCTTCTAAATGAAAACTTCATCACAGTACCTCCCAATTTTCAAGTTTAAGGTTAAAGGACGTTACAACTGACTACACTCATAAATTGAAATATCAAGAATAACCACGTGGGAGTGCTCTAATGCACAACCGCGGTTATGTTTGATTTATTATTTTTCTGTAGTCACATAACACATCCTTTGGACCATGTAGATATTTCAACATGCCTAATTTAATGCCTTTAGGCTTAACAGGGGATACGGTGTTATTATAGTGTTATTCTTGCGGTTTCAATTTCCTTTTCTTTTTTCATTCTTGGTCCAATGCCTAAAGCTTTTTTGGGTAGCTACATTTTGTGGTCAGGAGAACGTTTGTGGAAGGGTGTGTAGATGTGCTAAGGAGAATGCTGAAACCTCGGGAGGCTGTGGCCTTCCTGCGGTGCCTTTCCTGTATGCACATACATCCAAAACATCTCTGCGTTTTGTTCCATCACTTATAGTCTGAATGTCCAATACTAGTCATTGTACGGTAGGTTGACAGTTTCCGTTCATGTCTTGGAACTTGAAGGGTTCAATTGGCCCATTTAAAAGACTTGTTCTTACTGTGACTTTTCTCACCTGCAGTGCCCAAAGGTAGCAGTGGCATGTTCTGCACAGTAGATGTCCTTAGAATTAAGACGGGTGTGGCTGTTCCACTCCAAATTAAACTTCATAGCAGTATTAATTATTTTGAAGCTAACCAATGTATATCTGGTATCAACAGTCAGTATGTGATTGTTATGGACAAACTGCTTCGTAATTTGAGCCCGTGTCTGTGCACCAAATTGGGACGACAGCGAGGGTTTCTTTCCGGCGCCACCTGACGTTGACGGTCACTGCCTTGATCCCACTCTTGACCACTCTTCCACTAAATGTTTACATTGTAAACCACTCTTACTCTTTCACACAATAGAGTTCTAAAATAAGAAAAGGCTTCTGTCATTTTGAATTGTGATTTCAGGAACAGCCCCATTTCCGCGAGGCCATGCCAAGGTTCAAATCCTTGCTTCCAACTGATGGTTATTTTGTAGATTTCATTGAAATCAAATCCTCTGTAGACACTAACTCAAGCCCATAGATCTTTCATTTCACCGGTAGGCTTACATAAAGGGGGGGGGGGGGGGGGAAATGGTGGTTACTCATTGAGACTTATAGAAGCAGGAGGCTGCCAGATTGACAGAGCTGTCTGAGAACAGAGTCCGAGTTAATAGTTAATCCTCTATATTAATGATAGATAGGTAGACTCCCCTACCTCTGGCCTATTTATTTTCCCGTCCTGCTCAGTCGCAGTGTTTTAGCTATGACACAGGAATGGGATTGTAACCACCGAAGACCTCTTCCTAAACAAAACATAAACAGGAATGGGATTGTAACCACCGAAGACCTCTTCCTAAACAAAACATTGCCTTCCTTTGATCTGCGGTCACGTGAATACAAATGCACCAGGTCTTATTTATTCCGCTATTTACAAAATCACGCCTTACCAAAAAGCTATTTAGCTCCTTTCCCAGTTAGCAACCCACCAATCAGATTGACAGGTTTCTCAAGCTGAACCCTGATATAATTTATGAGGTTTTATCTCTCATATACCTGACTGCCAGAACCCTCAATCGCTGTTAAATCTGAAAGAATTTGGAATAGGACCCAGGATGGGAAAACTCCAGCCTAACCAGATGCATATTGTTTGGTCCTCCCCAACTTAACAAAATACAGGTCACAGATTTTTAAAGCATTCTCAAAAAACTATAATTTAACCTTTGACCCAGACCCATTGAGGGCCCTATTTGGGCTGCTGCTGGAGAATGCTCATTACATCATTGTGTTTACGGCCTTTCTGGTCAGATTTCTAATTCTTTTAAAGCTGTACTTTGTCTGAAAAAAAGATAATAAAAAGATGAATAAATGAATATCACTTATCTGGTAATTTAGAGAGGAAAAAAAAGAGTTGGTCTCTTGATTTATAAATGAAGCTAAATGACATCTGATCATGTATTCAGCTTTTGATTGAATAACTAGTATTCACTGGAGAACAGTTTTTAGTAGATGAAAGTCACTCAGCAACAATAGGTAATTAGCTTTAAGAATGATTTTGCACTTGTGTTATATTAACTTGAAATTGCTCTCAAATTTAAAATCTGAATACTGATTTTACACTGGCTAGTGTGAAAGTGTAAAAGAGAAGTCGATTAAGAGCCAGTTAGCTTCTAGCTCTGCCTTTTTATACTGAAATATAGTAACTGTGTAAAGGCCATTAACTTTTAGATGGTGTCCTTCACTCCAAAGAAGGAATTTGCCATTTCCGTGGATTTCACATTTTTCATTTATGATCGGAATGAGATATTATAGACACTGATCTAAATCACCTACATAAACTTAGCAGATGTGGAATTTGTTATACACACACATTAGATATTTAGGAGATATCCATGAAAGATCAACAGCAAATTATTGTTGGATTTCAAACTCTATGAAGAAACACATTTCTAGTCCTTATAAAAAACTCTTATCCCTGACAGTAGCTTGAGCAATCACAGCTATTATTGATCCCAATGCAGAGAGACTGAGCAGGTTTTGGAAGAGAACCTGAGCTTCTCCAGGCTTTATTTTTGATTGCTAAACCTCAGCTCGCCCAGAAATGTAGTGCCCAACAGGCCAATTAAAATCTTTGTGTAGCGCTTGACCTGAAGGTGCATTATTCCCACTGATTACCACGGCAGGCACAAACGTGACAAAAAATCCCGATTGAAATAAAAATTTACCTTGAAACTGCTGAAGCCTCGTTCCAAAATGGTCCCTTAGGCCGAGAGTCTGCGTTAGAAATAACGTTGCACTACTCTGAAGCTTGGAGCACAGGCATAAGTTGTCGCAGGGCAGAAACATACTTTAATCATATGATTTGGGCCGTTTATGCTACAGATAAATTTATAAGCAGCCTATAAGCAGCGGTAAACTAATTATGTGTATAATTATTAAAAGTTCTGCGCAAAGTGTGAATAGCAATTAAAAAGGAAATGCAGGACTAAATGATTTACTACAAGATAAATCTGGGAGGACAGTAAGGGCAAACCTGGCGCCTGGCGCATAATGAATGTTTGTACACTAGTCTCCCTTCTCACCTTGGAGAAATCGCAGACGATCAGGACCAGCGGCTGAACAGAAGGCAGGAAAATATTGTTATTGTCGAGAGGTTTTAACTGTAAGAAAAGTTTTACCACCAGTTTATCTGATGTGGAGTGCAGACACATAGTCTTGCTACATGGAAATCACATTTTTAGTGCCGTACAAAAGGGTCTAAAGAGTCTGGAGCCGATCTATCAATGCCTTACATTCCCAGGGGTTCTAGTAATGCTATTTAAATGGTATTTAAAGCTGAGGTAGCAGCAAACATAAAATGTCACAGTTAAATTACGCTTGCTCTGAAGTGCAGAGAAATTGTATCTTCTATTGTGCCGGTCCAGTTGGTGATTTCTGGGTAAATGCCCAGGGGTGTTTTAAAAATTTAAAACATTCAGATAGCCTTTTGCAATGAGCATTTAGGTTGGATTAATGAATGTTACATTTAGTGGACGGACCATTCTTGTTTACACCTTTTTTATCTTTAAATGCAAAACGTGTTGTTTAAATCTTCCAGACAGCAAATTAAATGATCTTACTTGTGATTGTGTTTAAAATTTAAATCTTAAAGTAAATTAATTGCACTGGAAACTAATTTGACCAATAAGAGGAAGCCACTTTTTTGATTGTTTGGCAAAAGGACTGTAATTCTTATCATTTTCCATTTTATGTTTTAATTTGGAAACTGCAATTATTTTCTTATTTCTAAATAAATTAGAAAATTGGACTGATGCGTCTCAGCTCCGCCCCACAAACTGAACGGGCATGGAAGTGTGATAATTTTCCTGTAATACGTTTTCCCATGGAAATCGTTATTTTCATACCGCAAGCTAGGGAACCCATGGGAAAGATTCAGAGCAGTTTGTCCCTCCCAGCACAGCAAACTGGCAGACGGGAGTCACGATTTAGCAAGGTGCCGAGAGAAATCCCTGCAACTCCCACCTCAAACTGCGCAAAATACTTATTTTGCTTTATTCTTCCCTATTCTCTTCGCTTTAATAGCGTCTTCATAAAACTCTAATTAGACAGTTTACCATCACTTCATGGAAGCCCATCTCTGGTCTTCTTCATTGCACTTTTAAAGATGCAATGAAACATGTTCTCTTAGAGAACTAATTATAAAAACTAATTATAAACATAAAAATATAGAAAATATATATACGTATATTATATATATATATATATATATATATATATAAATGTAAAATATTTTTAATATATGCAATGGATGGGACTATGTTTTAGTGACTGGGAATTAAATTAGCCATTCAGAGGTTTTAGGGGCATCTGATTTGTTTTGTTATTCTGAACATTTCATTCCGTGTGGAATTGAAAACCTGCGCACATAACTAATCATTATTGGTAAGAAAAATGATTTTAACTGTACACCCACACCTATTCACAGAAAGCTGTTGAGTGGCGTCATGTTAGATTTGTATGTTCTTCTCTGTGATCTTTGTTAAAGAAATCTTACCTGTATGATCACAATAACACATATTACCTTTTATTTAGTCTTATTGCTTTTATGAAACTGAAACATTTTGTACTTTTTATACCACAGGAAGTACAAAAGGCATAGTTTAAGTTCTGTCGAATACAGTAACCCTAACAATGGTTACTATACTATAACCATAGAAACGTTCTCAATGTTCTGACGTAGCCCAGGCTGATCTTAAAGAGCTTGATTGTATCGTCCAGCCAAATAAGAATTACAGCAGATAAGCAAGCTATAGTCAATTCAAACCTATATAAGCGCACCTATAAATAATTATTGGAATCTTATGGGCTTTTGCGTATTGCCATCTACTTGTTACTACGGTAACTTGGCTGTAACACGCCCTACAAGACCGTTTCTTATCAGAATTATTCTCACGTTCTAAACATGCACTGGTGCCAAACAACTCTACCAGATGCTTAGCACTTCACCGGAGTTCTCTCTGTCCCTCAAGGTAGTGATATTTAAGTACTGTTCATCAGATGCAGAAAGCTTTCTATGTCTTCCACTGTGTTTTCCATTTTCAACGCGTCCAATTTCTCCAAATTTCTTTATGACCCCACACCTTGAAAATCCTGTTAGGTGGGATATTGCTTGTTGATGCAAAGCTGTGATTTTATGTCTTTCTAGCCATTTCAGAACCTGTCCTCGAGGCACCCCAACCAGTCAATGTATTTGTTAAATTCCACCACCAGCACACCTGGTTCAGTTAATCAATACCTCATTAAGTTGAATCAGGTGGTGGAATTGAACAAATACACTACATGGAATGGCTGGGGAGAGGTTTAGAGAAGACCTGTGGTCAGCCATCTCACAAGATATAAATATATTTTTTTGGAAAACACAAGACAAGTATTAATACAAGCAACAAGAATTATTTTTATTATTTTTTAACGCTATTAAAAATGTAATTTATTGAGTGTGATTAGCGGGTTGTCTAAGTTTTGATCTGGTCCCAGCCATAGATCCGGGATGAATCAATTACAATAAAAAAGTAGCAATGTTTGTTAACAAATTTCATTATCACGTGCGCAACAGGGCAAGAGTCTATGTAAAATATGTTTAAGCCATACTAAAGTATTAACATTCAAACATATAATATACAGCAGCCTATCGTTTTGACAAGATATGTGCAAGGCTAATATTTGGTCCAGGAATAAAAAAAATACAGAAGACAAATCAAGGACGAACACTTTAATAGATTGACAATAGAAACGACAACAAGTTATAAAAACATAGTATGAATACAATCTCTAGTACGAGACAAGAAAAGGTGAATTACATACTGAAGGAGTAAGTATGCGTTTGGTTGAAGTTGTATGCGGACATATCCGGAACTGCTTGCATTCACAACAGCCATGTTTAAAATGCAAGAGCATTATATTTCCCATCAACGTGGACTAACAGCGGTCATCTCCTTACGCTAATTACGTCCACTCACAAGAGTCGCTTGTCCGCTGTATATGTTGTGACTTGTGATCAAGCAGGGGGCTTGTCCTTCTCTCAAGTGTATAAATGTGCAGGTTGTCCACAAGGACAACGCTTTCCTCATGAGTTACTCCAGACGTTTGGAGCAGTAGATATGCCAATGCAGGTCTCGCAATCATTTATACATTTTTATAAAAACTCAATAAATTACACTTAAAATCTCCTTTGGGTACTGTGACAGAAGTTTACTTGATAGACACTATCAATAAAAAATTTTTTTTTTTTTTTAAACTGAAAGTACAGTACTGTTTTAGAAATAAAATTACATGACTGATATTTCCTGCCTAAGAACTGAAAATGTATAATGGTATGACCATGAAATACGTTTAATTTTATGGTAACCAATCTCTCTTAATAAAACCATGCTTAATTGCTGGCAATTTTGTGCCATGCTGAATCATGCTTTGATTCAAGAATGCAGTGAAAACCTTAAATTGATCACTTTTGTAGCATGTTAATTTTAAAACAACGGGACAGCCATTTAGTATTAAACTACCTTAACACCTTATAACAGTGGGGGGGGGGGGACTCTAAATATGAATTGGTCAAGTCAACAAGTGCTTGTAATGAGCATATACATTTACACATCCAGGCAACGCTTATAATAAAACACTATACTGAACACTTATTATTGAAGTACACCAGAATACATGAGGTTTTGAATGGCAGCAGTTTAAATATCCAATTATGCTTCTAGTCAATATAAATAAGCCTGTTCACTAGATAATGCACATTTTGGGGAAAACTGCTAAAGTAATTAACTTAGATTAAATTAGAAAACATAGGAAAGGCATTTTAAATGGCTGTGCTTTTTTCCTTCTTCATCTTATTAGTATATAAGAAAAACAACATCAGGAAATTAGTTACAGAATATAAATTTCATACAAAAGATATTTACAATAGATAAAAGGCAAAGTTTTGTCGGTAAACCTGACATAAATGATAAAGCAGTAACAGTAATTAAATGAAAGAAATTGTGACATAACTACAACAGATATTTCAAATGTGACATTGCTTATAGATATCCACACAGATATGCCCTTAATTGATCAGTTTCTAGATTAGCCACCCAGGTCATACATTTTGGCAAATCACTGTTCAGTCTGCTCAGGTTTCATCAAAAGGCAGCTTGCTCAAGATGATGACAGGGCATCGATGACAGCAAAAAATTGAGTGGCAGTCCCCATGAAATGAGATAACACAGTAACATGTTAACATGCAACACGCATCACAATCTATTTGTCTCATTATTTTCAGGACAATGCGTCTGCTATTCAGACAATATCAGAGTCCCACAAAAACAAAGTTCTTGAAAGGGTCAGTAGAGCGTTAAAAAAAAACACCCAATATAAACGTGTAATACATGAATAAATACACTGGTATAGCTCTCATGGCAGGGAATTAGAGTCTGGTCCCTAAATGGAAAACAAACTATGGAAATCAACTACATCTTGTAGTTCTCAAACTCAAATACATATTCAACCAAAACATAACAAGTGCACGCAAAAGTACACCATGAAATAAAATGGCAGATTTTAACAAAAACATGAAATTTGAGAATCATACACATTTCTAATCACCCATTTATAACATTAAAAAAACATAATGGTGTGAACTCAACAGTAACAAACTGAAGACGCAAAAGAATGGAAAAGGTTGGGGGGGGTTATAATTTCTGAAATTTACTCAGTGTATAACATTAAAATATCGGTCAGTTGTTCAAATACACTACACTTCTGTTTACCTCAGTTTAAAACAAGATTCTACCTTATAAATATGTAAAATCTAGCAATGATGACGGTATTCATAAATTGCACTTAAATCCACAGTGTTTTATTTCAGAAAATGCTACAGTAGTGGAATTTGACCAAGAAAAAACTGCCAATTAACCGCTGACTGCACTGGGTAACAACTTCTCAAACAGATCCTAAAAGTCCTTTCCCTCTATACATTAACCCTTTGACTGGCAACCACAAAATATTCTGTGGTGTCAAAATTCCTTCATATGATACATGATGTAGATCAAAGTGCTAATTTGGCAGGAAATTATATTTCATTATATTGTATTTATAGTTAAAAAAACAAAAACATTAAAGTAGGTGTTAAGTCTATCCAATGTAATTGACTTGACTCAATTGATATTTTTGGTAATGCTTTAAGAACATTCAAAGCACGGACACAAAATGTTTTCAGCTTGGCAAAGTCTTTTTCCAGCTGTCATCTACGATGCATTACGTCGTGCAGGTTCCCGGGTCAACACGCATCATCCTAAAAGTGCAGACAATTAAATGAATGTAATCGTTATGGCAATGACAATCCACAACTGATCCTGGGAAGAAACCACATCTTATCAGAATTTATAAACCGTTATAAATCTAAATTGTTATTTGACTTTTAAATTGCTACATACGAAATAATAGTGTTGGCCATAACACACCGTCATAATCAAAACTTTTTTCAGCGATTCATTTTACCAGTCATAGGGTTAACACGTTCACTGCCTAGCCTGTCAGATTGTCCATTTATTGAATCATTTAAAGAATACAGACAGCTCCTCAGACGACTGCCCTGTTGAATGATAGTTCTAAACATAGAACAGCAGTTTTTCCTTTCCAAGATCAATGCAGGAAATATGCATACCGTGTTCCTAATTATGTTTTCATGCCCCTAATACAGATGCTATTGTTGCAAGACATCCGTCCAAGCTATCCCATAACAAATTATCCCCGAAGCCTTAAACTTTATAGACACCTCAAATAGAGTCAGTTACAATTCAAGAAAAAAAATGCATTAATTTAAATGAGGGTCTAATTTATATTTGGGCATGTGTTCTCTGTTCATTTGTCCTAAACTACTATGCTGTTTATTTGCCTCAAGTAGCAACGCAACATTATGTCAAGACAGCATTGAAAACCCCTGTAGGACCAGTTTTATTGTAAAGTTTTCAGGATAACCCCCCCCCCTACCATTATTATTTAATAATAGAACAGACGCCAGGGCAGTTTTTATTTGAGTAAATTAATGCTACTAATAATAATAATAACCAAATGTTTTTTTATCGAGAGTGGAGAAGATAATGGGGGGGGGAACCCATGGAATAAGGATGTTTTGATTATATAACAGTTTTTTTTTTTCTATTTAAAAAAACGGCTAGCGATTTCTATTTATATAAAGGCACAGGTTACATCATTCATTCATTTATTCTCCGTAACCGCTTGTGGGTCGTCAGGGACCAACCAACGTGGCAGACACAGAAGGTGAGGCAGGGTATACCCAGGCAGGATGCCCATTCTCTCACTGCAGGTTACATCAATAACAGAAAATTATACTGGAAGAATAAACCTTTGCAACTGAAGAAATACAAGCAAGAGTTACTGATACCTAGAAGCTCAGATGAATGCAAAGGGACTCTAGTCTGCTTTTTAAAATTCTCGAACAGTCATGGCTATTAGAATTTAATAAGATTTATCAAAGTGGTACTGAAGGCCAAATGATCAATTCTATCTATTATGTAGCAGGCACAGGCAACACATAAATAACATAAATAAAAATATATTAAAAGTCTTAGTTTATATTGTGAAGTTTGGAGAGTAACACAGTGCTGTCAAATAAAACTAGTTAATTTGATTTTAATGCAAAAATCACCATTTAACTTTAAAAAAATGTAATTCATACTACAATATCTTTCAAGCAACAGGGAGTATTTTATCATTTTGAAAATTGGCTGAGATTAAATAACATCATTTATCATTTTATTCATCTCCGAAATTTAATTTAAAACAAAAGATTTAATTTAAACCGGCCAATCTGCATGTATTCTCCTCTGTGATTACCCTCAACAGAGAAAAAATAATTCTTAGTAATTATCCATTGCATCTTATGTTCACTCTTAAAAATGTGATATGTTTGAAAGCTATGTTTTGTATACAGATATATGTAATCAATGCTTTGCCTAAAACAGCTCTGGATGGTGAGCAGGCGTATTAAAAGCAGTGTACTTTACACTGCTACACTTGTATCATTCAGTTGCCGTTCCATTTGAGGGGTTGTAATGCTTACGATAAAAATAAAGAGAAAAACAGAGGAGCAGAAACGAGACATAAAAAAATAACGTTATATGCAATAGATTTGATTAAAATTTCCTAGCCACAGGATTAATACATAGATAGTCTTTATCCGCCGATAAATTTAATTCAGAATTCTTGCACAATGTATGTAACCCACAGGGTCCACCATATGTTTAAAAAAGTAAAATGGTTCTCCAATTAGAACAGTAGACCAAACACACCATAATTGATTTTCAACTGGCTGCATGGATGTAATGTTCCATTATCAAAGGGCTGATTAGTTACATTCTTAACATTAGGAGACCAAAGAACATATTGTCAGATAAGTTCTATTTGAGATCAGTCCTCTGCTGGCCTCATTCCCTATTGACTTTGATGAACATTCACAAATATATATTTACACTCCATAGAAATGGTTACAGTGTGAATTTAGGACCTGGATGCTTGCCCAGTTGGAAGACATGACTCGACAAGGTTGCGTCCATATCGACAGAATCACGACATCTGTAGCTATTTATGTTATTTATACACATTTGCAAATTTTATTATTTTTAAAGTTATTACTTAAAATAATTCATTTTTAAAAGAGTATTCTGAACAAAACTGAACTTTTAACAATTTGAATGAATTCCAATTAGACACACTATGCATCTACATTCAGATTTAAAATGTAGCATCTCCTCGAGAATGCTTAATATTCGCCAATCCAACGTGAAATACGTTTATTGTTCTAGACAATGGACGAGTCTTCGGATTAGACGGGCGGGAGCCTCTTCATATGGAAAAAGCTAAACAAGCCGCCAATTTGGATCTACAATTATCTATAATAATTACAACAGCAACAAGATTTGCAGATGAGAATATGTTGTTAACCCAATGTTTTTTTTCGTTGCTGTGTCTGAAAGAAAATCCAGATGTAATCTCTCAACGTCATGGTATTTTCTGTTAAGAATTCATTTTTCACAAAACATTTGTGAAAAGTTATTAAATCAAACTGGTCATGTCAGGAGGGGACCCGATTCCCAAAGGAATTATCCTTTTATTTTTTGATTTTATAACTTTTATAACATTATTTCTGACCAAAGGATTTACTTTTTCTAGGGACCAAACTGGGAACTCGACGCCAGATATATATAAAGCCCCATTATGGATTTTATAATTAATTTACAATAAGGTTTAATTAACACTAGGTTTCTACATAATTGCTTTAATAGCCCAAATGGGAAGTAAGCAGCCAGTCAAGCAGCCAGCTACCACTTATCGAACAGTGCCAAAGAAAACCGGGGAATCAAGAAATAACCGTGGAATGAATATGAAGATGTTTTACAAAGACAAAACAGTAAGTATTTGTACTGGAACAGATTCAACATACAAACCACGTGAAGTTTATTATTGTTCAGGGGAATAAAATGCTGAGAGCCATAGAATAGCATCGTCCCAAGAAAAGCAGGGATATTTGGCAGTGCTTGAAGCTGAGCAGAATCCTCTTTTTCTGCAATGGCTCAAAAAGATCTGTTGCATAGGCGGTTTAACACAGTGAATTTTTGCAAACTCGTATACAATCGTGACAGACTGCTGCTGTTGCCCGAAAACATGGAAACTTTCAACTTTCATTTTGGGCGTCAGGTTCACCTGAATGTGATGTTCGAGTTGTTCTCCTGCTCACCCACGAGTGCTATTTCTTCTTGATTGAGGCCAGCTCTTTTTGTAGGTCAGCAAACTTGGGACGATTATCGGGTTTATACTCCCAGCACCTCTGCATGACCTTGTAAACCTCCTCTGGACACTTCTGTGGGCTGGTCATTCTATAACCTATGTCAACGGAGAAAAACCATTTGTTGGCAATTAGATAAGTGAGATATTAGAGAAATACCAAAAGCTGAAAATGTTCAGAACGAAAAACTCATTGTTACTGAGGCAACAAAAATGCCATATCCAAGGCTAAACTAGGCAGGCCTGATGGTGCCGCTTCACAACAGATTGTTCAAAGAGAATAAAGATGAAGATAGAAACGGCCGCTAGACATTCACTTATCTACACAGTGGTCACGCAGCTAATAATAATGAATAACTGACAATTTCGTTGTTTTTCAGTGCTCGAGGCTAGAAAAATAACGTGCGTCTAGAGAAGAGCCAAAAGTTTCTAACCTACCTGATACATTTATTAATATTGCCCACCCGTCATTTTGCATGTGAACTGCTAGGTATTCATTTCCATAATCGTTAAAAAATGACTCCCTAAGCCCAAGAGGCAGTCGAGAGAACTCCTGAAAAATACCATGGCAGTGAATGTGCTGTGTCTCCAAAGACTGACTAGTGTCCTTACCACTCTAGACTGGCAGACCGTCCAACTTAGCAGAAATAATTGGTTTGTCCTGTTATGCTGCTTGGCTGCTGAGGTATTCCGTCGTGTCCCAGGCATACAGAACGCGCCTACTTACCCTTCTCTACTTGTTCGCGCGCCTGCTGGTTGGTCATCCCTGGGTACGGGCAGACTCCTAAGCTGAACGTCTCCCACAGAAGGATCCCATAGCTCCATACATCGCTTTCAGAGCTGTATCTCCCTGACAGACAAACCAAATACAGCCAGAGGATGAGTGCACTCTTCTGCCTGGGTGCCACAGTAATCTAGCATTAAATCAAGTATGACCCAGGTTCTCAAGTTATATAACCAAAAGAACCTCAAACGTGTTTTTCATTACATAAGATTTGTACTTGAATAGATTGTCAGCTTGGTTGATCTGGATGATACTGGTACATGGTACCTGCCCACCTATTACCCGGTGATTTTTACCCGTTTCAACCTGGATGGCCTTCTGGATGTCACTTCTGAGAAGCATTAAACAGTGTGCAGGTACCATTCATTTACACAGTTATTTCTGTCGCTTTACCTGCGCGCCTAGTATTTGGATGTCGGCATACACATCTGTTCCTATTGGTAATACTAACAAGGACAACACAAGACTGACGAGGAGTAAGGTATATTAGAAGAGCCCATGAAGATGCAGGTCAACACAGCCAAACCGCAACAGCCATCGTGCTAATGCTGGACAGTTAATAACACATAAGATAAGCAAGAAAGGACATGCAGCTATCTTTACTGAAAAGAGTTTATTTGAAACCATTCTGTCTGCCCTGCTATAGGGTTAACAGGATTCCTCTGTACTGTAACAGAGCATGAAACTAGTCAATATGTGATAGTAACTACAAGGAAACATTATCGGCGACGCCGATGTGGTAATTACCATAATTCAACGCCTCTGGTGCGGTCCACTTGATGGGGATCTGCTTCAAGCCCGATGATGAGTAAATCCCATCATCCTCCTGTCTCGACATTCCAAAGTCGCTGATCTTCAGCAAGTTATTTTCCCCCACCAGGCAGTTCCTTGCGGCAAGATCTCTGTGGTGAAATTAGGGGACACGGTCGTCTTTACACTCCTCAAACTCGGATCAGCGCCGACGGGTACAGTGGGGACCAGGGCGTAATGGAAAGCAATTTAAACTGTCAGCTTTAACGGTATGGAACATATTGAGATTTGGGCCAGGAGTGACAGGAGGGCAGAAGTGTGAACAGAGCCCAGGGAAAACCTGGTCCAATTTGGTAAAAACTGACAGAGTAATTTCCAACTATAAAATTGCTGTTGCGCTGTCTGAAGGATGAAAATAACAACACACAAGTCACAAACCTGCATTAAAACATTGACTTTAAGTATTCGAGGCATTTTCATAAAATGTTAACAAAATAAAATTAACAAAGTTAATAAATTGAACATCAACAAACCTCCTTTTTTTCAGAGGGGTGATGACACTTACCTTACGAGTGGCAAATCTCTCACCCTTAAACAATATGCCAAACCAAACACTGAAAATTTATTCAGAGACCCAAACTGAAAAGTGTTACAATTTATACATGCAGCTCAGAATATGACATTCCCAAAATGTGCTGCTTCTGAGTGTGGAATGGGGGGGTTTCTATATTAACGTCCTTAATTTTAATATCAGTTTGCCTAATAATAGTGTCAGCGGTCAGACTGACATTGTAAACACCTGAGCTTGTGTCACTCTATGGCTTCCACCAAGGGGAATCATCCTGTTTGTCTGATTTCCCAGAATAAAATTGTTGGAGTAGCAGGAGTTTGGGAATGACACAGGATATATATATAAAAAAGTCTATCCATCTGTATATGCAGATTGAAATGCCTTGCAGATGGAAATCAATCACAAAAGTGTGTAAGGTTACACAGTTCTCTGAAAAAGTTGTTTCAATTACGTGCGATATCCAGATTACACCAGCATTGTTATAAAGCATCGATATCGAGCCCAAGCATTTTTATTAATCACCATGCATTATAAATTATTTTGATTAAATTCACAATCTGCTATTTAATTAAAAATGCATATGAAATCATTACTGTATATCTGCATACACATTAGCATGTATTATCAGGGATCTAGTACCTTAGAAACCTAGGTGATGAATAAAACAGATGGTTTGAGCACATAAACGTTAAAGTTGGAGTACTCTTTGACTCAACAAAAGTTTTTTTTTTTTTTCGGCCCCATCACAATCCCAACACAGCTACCAACATTTTCTACGGCAAACACAACTAAAATGTGGGAGCCTGTGGTTAATACCAAATGGTAATATACAAAGAGCTTGCGCCATTGACATTATATTGCATCAATAAATGAAAATGCATTGTAATAGGATACCATATTGATAATTAATCAATAATAATAGTGTCTTTAGTGAATCACTATTCCACTGGCATGTTTATATGGCACATAAAAAGCAAGCCGAACTAAAATTTGTAGTATAATTGCATCATTACTGTTATTGAAGTCACATGCTCAAGTTATTGTTTTCAAGTTTTTACCTCCTCCAAAATTCAGTCTTGGCTACTTGCAGTAACCTCAGCAATCCCAGGCCAACAAGGGTAATCTCCCAATCACTCACAATGAAAACACTGAAATCCACACACCGCTGTGTAGGATTTTCAGCTCTGAAGGGTAGGCACATCTCTCCGAGTATGTCCCTGTTTACCAGCACCTGAGAACAACCCCCACTGACTTGAACTCATCTATCCTGGGCAGCATTCTACCAACAGTGAATATCTCTACGCATGGATAAACCCTTTCAAAGACAGAGCCACTCGGGAGTCCTGGCAGGTTTGTTTTGTGTTTCCAAAATTATTTTTAGTTTGGCACACTGGTTAGAGTGTATAAACATCTGCAGCAACATAAATACTGATTAAAAAGAGGTAGTCTAACCTTAGGTTAGCTGACATACTGATTATACTAAAATAATTTTTTGCACCACGCGATGGCATCAATTTGGTTTGGCTCTAAAACTGAAAACACATGCAAATTGATTAATTTATGTTTACATAACAATAACTTCACAAAATTAAGTCTGAAGGAATTCTTTAAATTAAATTTCTAGGAAATGACAAGACATAATTGCACAAGTGCATCTTAATGACCTAACCTGCAGGTGTAGTTCATCAAGTCCAGGTTTGAAACAACAACACTAATTACACAAACGTGTTAAATTATCTAACCTGTGGATGCAGTTCTTCAACTCCAGGTATGCCATTCCCGCAGCAGCATCTAAAGCGAACTTAACCAGCTGTTTCGTCTTCAGGTCGTCCTTTTTCTTTCGTAAAAAAGACAAGAAGTCACCCCCTGGCAGAGAACAAAGACAAGGAAACATTTACTGAATAAACGCAAAAACTGCAGGCTGCACATATATGTTGGGGGGGATAAAAAAAAAATAAACGCACAAAAAGTTTGCCAGAAAGTAGGTGCCCACACAAACGCGTTTTACAATCTGACTAAATTCTCTTGCTAAAATAAACACCTCAGCACCGCTATTGATATAATCTCATTGCTTTATATACAAACCCAAAAAAAATCGCACTTTCTATCAAGAAAAAATGTATAATATAAATATTAAAAAACACATTTATAAAAATGTCCTTGAGAGAAGAAAATGAAGGGAAAAAAATGATATGTGCACTGAGCCTAAATCGGTCTTCTGATTGACAACTTGGCTTTGAGAAGCAACCTCATTATGCAAACTGAGCTGATTTAATCAGTCTAATATGCTTCCCGTAACATGTTTATATTTAATAGTCTATACAAGACGATAATTTCCATCTTAATTAAGTTCTCCTTTCTGCTCTCTTTACTGTCATTCAATCAAAATGAATCAGCTTTAGAAAAATAATTGATTTGAGTTTTTTTGGGGGGAGGGCAGGGGGGGTTGGGTTGGCTTCATAGAAAAGTCTGTAGTTTCACTTAGAAACACTTATTTCAACACAATTAATCATTTTTGAATGTGTTTGTACTTCAAGCTTGCATTTTGAAGTAGCTTGTCAAGTCTATGACAATTGCTTCTTAGGAAGCATAAGAGAGAGACTTGCTGTCCTGCAAGTTTCTTTCGTGTGTTGGATTTGTGCCATTTTTTCACATATATACAAAGTTCATTTAAATCGAATATCTGGCTCTGAAAAGGCAGTTCTATCATTTTATCATTTATTTTTGAAATAGCAAAAGAGAATGAGAATTTGCTGGGAGCTAATGGGGAAAGCATATTTCACTAACTCTGTTGTAACTCAGCGGGTTACAATACCACATTCAGCAGGTATAATGGGTAGGATTTATTAATTACATTTCAAGGTGTTCAGTGCAATACATCCCACGTTTAAGAAAATACAATACATATATAGATTGGATTAGTAATAGACACTAATACAGATTAGTGTTTGTTGTGGGCATCAGTATACCTGGCACAAGCTCCATCACAATGTAAATAGGCTGTCTTTGTGTACAGACACCTATCAACTTCACAATGTTCGGGTGATCGTATTGTTTAAGGATCCTGCAAAGACAATGACAAAATAATTAAAAACTATTGTCTAACAAAAATGTTCAAATAGATGTTCATAGACAGCCATGATTGACGGTGGCACAAAATAAATACAGCAAAGCCATAGAAGCTATAGGTCCAAGGCCAGATCTGCATTAATGGAACAAAACATTCCTGCTGTATTTTTATAATTACAAAAACAACCATTCACTCTTATTTTTCTTCTGAAGCTATTGTATTGCCAAACTTCTGTAACATCAGTTTAATTTAAATGGAAGTTCATGTGGCCAATTACAATAAAAATGGCAACTGATTTTTTTATAGACTGGCCTGATTTGATATGGAGTAATACCTAGTAAACTCAGTAAGCTTCATGCTTGCATCAGACGTCTATCTGAACAGCATACGTTTTACTGTGACGTTGACATAAAAACCACCATCGCAGTAACGTCGCTCAGGTACCCTTATCAGTGGGAACTGGATTTAAAATCTTGCTCACCTTGCTTCTGACAGGAACTTTATCTTCAGCTCCTGCGCGAGGTCTTCTTTGCAGGTTTTTACTGCCACCGGCGTCTTGTCCCGTAGTGTTCCTTTGAAAACCTCACCAAAGTTACCCTGAAAAGTAGACAGAACTATATTTTGAACGGTTCTTTTCGCTTTAATTATGCAACATAGTTCTTTAAACATTTTACCCTGCCAGTCAAGAGGAATGAATGTATTTATTAATAGAAGAATACAATATAATTAAGCAGCACTTTGCCAGAAAATTAATAGGAGCCTGGAGCAAGGTAATACGTGAATAAAAATTAAAAAGAGAAAACTACAATTTTGTTTCAGTGAAAGAACGACATGGTAATGCGACGTAAAGAACAGCAGCTCCACTTACAGCCAGAGGCAAAACTAATCAAATTTTGCAGGGCAAATAGCTTTTGTTGAGTAAAAATGATGGTGTTTTATTCCATTTTTTTTTGTATTTTATTTTATTGAACTTACTTTGCCCAGCAACTCCCCAAGTATAACATCCTCATGATTCAGTATCCATTTCTTGTCCTGAACAAAAAAAAAATTGCATTAATTTCAACATAGCAAGACATAGGGCTTAATCGTGAACTGATTTTCAGAGCATGCGAGGAAATCCTGATACAGTTTACCTTAATGACAGGGTTCAACAGCACCACACCCGACTTCTTTGTAATGACTTGCTTTGAAGTGTAATGGTGCTCTATTAGTTGAGGGATATTAGGAAACCCAGTGCCTTCGAATCGATACTGATTCTGTTAAAATATAAATAAATAAAAAGGCATGAGAGCACTGTATCTGAACTCATCAAAAGTAATTGAGGTAATAAAATTGAAATGTCGTCATATAAAGCCTACCCTGCAATAGCAAAAAAAAAAAAAACACCATATCAGGATACAACATAAAACAGCTCATGCGATCAGTTACCTTGAGCACTACTAGTACATGTAAGCACAATTACAGATGACTGCAATTCACGTCCGCTCTGCTAAAATCCACACCCTTCACAAAAACATACATCTGCAAACTGGATGATGAAGTGCCGGCGCTGTCCGTCAGAGAAGACGGACAGCACGTATTCCCCAGGCTTGCCGTGGCTTTCCCGCACCAGGAAGTCCCCCTGGTGTTTCAGGAGTTCCTGTGCCTCCACCCTGGGAATGGCCCCATGGTACCACTCCTGCTCGGGCAAAGGCTTTTCACTGGTCGAAATCACATCAAAGAACTGGGAGGAAATAACAAGAAAAAAAGTCACTCACTTTTACTCTCCAGCTTGAGAATATTATTATAATAAGAAAGGCAGTGTGTGTTTCTAAACAGTATAGAACTGAAAATAATATAATAGGAGTTTTTGGCATAATAAACACGTCAATCCCATTATCGCAGAAGAGAAAATATAAATCTGAAGGCAAATAACAGAGGTGAATGAGGAAATGGGGAAATGAGACGTAGAACTTACTGTAGAGGAGCCCAGGACTGACTTTGGAGAGCGGATGATACCAGCAATGGAATGGCGTATGGTGTCAAACTTGGAAATTCTGTCTTTTCCTTTGTCCTGTACGAAAGGCAAACCAGATATATTTACACAATATAACTTCTATTAACAGAGTAAAATATGTTCTTATTCAATTAAAAGGTTGCTGTCTGATGAAACATAATCCCAGACTAATATGTATCGGACATTAAACACAATAAACACAATATTAGCACGAACACGTCATGTCCAAGAAAAGGAAAGGAGCGTTAACTTTGGATAATGTCAGCTCAATCTTTTCATTGTTAAAAATTTATGTTTTTGGTTAATTTACAATAATGTACAAATTTAGTTTTTTTCAATGCACTGAAAAAAAGGAAGTCTTAAGATTTCAAAACTAGCTATTTTTTTAATAGTGTCATTCCTTTTTTTTTTTTTTACATTCCTCAAATGATGTTTATTTCCCCTTGCTAGGGTGCTCACATCTTTCTAGCCCTACGGATGTAATTGTAAGTTGTAATAACGCATTTTAAATGAAGCAACGTATTTTTTTATTTCCAGTACACTTGAACCGTGGACACGTAAACGTAACAGCAAGCCTTCCTAAAAAGACTCACGACTTCCGCGGATCAATCTGAAGTGGAACAGAAGCACAGGTAGGAAGCGGAGTCTCCCAGCTGGCTTGACGGACTTAAATGTCGAGGTTGAATTAAAGGTCGGAAAGAGCCATATCAGCGCGGCAGTCAGAATTAAGGGCAGTGACCAGGCTGGGACCTCCACATTCCCTGGTATCAGAGTCCAGAAATGGCAGGTCCCAAAGGAGATAACACATCTGTGTCTGGTCACATTGGGAAATTGAACGGGCTGGTCAAAACTATTGGCTCCATCGTCAGAGATACGGGAGGAGGGAAAGGGGGGGGGGGGGGAGGGAACCAGA